>APFE030512668.1:0-10573 GCA_000404065.3 Pinus taeda
TTGGACGCGATGGTTTTTCGGTCCATGGTATTGGATGCTTCAACATGTATAAATATGTATTGTAACATTGAAAGGAACGTAATGAAAAATCAAGCTGGTAGTCCCGGTTTTGGGATCCAGTGGGAAATCTCTGTGTATATGTTTTTTATGTGTTATGCTCTCACATTTTTATTTTTCCTGTGATTTAGAATTCGTATGCAGATAATTTCTGTAAGGGGTTAAAACCTACATATATTTTATAAGAGATTATCATGAGATCTCGATTGCTGAAGACGAAATTTGGAAAATTGTTTTCAAGGCAAAAAAAGGTTTGTTTGAATAGTTAGTTATACCATTTGGGATTTGAAATGAACTTGCAATATTCATGAGAGTTATGAATGATGTTTGACACCATTCCTTGATGTTTTTGTCATAGTCTACTTAGTGTTGGGTGTGTAGCTTGATTATCTTCTTGATTATTTAGAGTTTTTTGTTTTAGCTATGTTGGATCTGTGTTCCTAACGGGGCAAAAATGTTTCCCATTTAATCATCGTCGGGGTGGGTGTGTGTGTGTGGGGGGCGGGGGGGGGTGCGACAAAGTCTTTTAGGACCCCCCCCCCAGCGGGGGTTTGAGGGAAGTGCCCTCGAAGCCAAAAGTAGATGAAAAAGTGCCTTGTAAAATACTACAATTTTGTAGTCAATCTGGGTTCTTCATTAGGCAAATGATCTGATAGTAAAATTTATGTCAATTTAGGGTTTTTTGCCTCAAAAGGCAACCCTCGATCTATATGAGGGAATTTTATTGTGATTGTGTATCATTATTTTGAGTGAAAGAGAGAGGATATATATGAGAGTGAAGAGGAAATTACAATGGATCTATTATATGTTGTATCTCTTCATTTTCCTGGATAATATGAAAGGAAGGATTGGTTGTTTCTCCATGGATGTAGCCCAAATTGGGTGAACCACATATATCTATGTCTTTCTTGTTTTATGTGTTTTTGTATTTTTGTTTCTGAAATATTTTGTGTATTTTATTGCTCCATAACTTATTTAAAATGCGTAGATGATATTCTTATTTTCAGTAAGACTCAGGAAGAGCATATTAAGCATGTGAAACAATTTTTAGATATCTTGAAGAAAGATAAATTGTATTTGAATATGTCTAAGTGAAAATTTGGGAAAACCTCATTGGTTTATTTGGGTCATATTGTAGCAGGGGGTGAATTGAAGGTTGATCCCTCAAAAGTTGAAGTCATTTTGAATTGGCATAAACCCAACAATGTAACATAAGTTAGGAGCTTTGTGGGAGCAACCCAATATTGGAAAAAATTTATAGCTAACTTCTCACTCGTTGCAGCACCATTACATGCATTAACACGTGTGAAATAGGCCATTTAGTGGGGAGGAAAGAAACAGAAAGCCTTTGATACATTGAAAGAGAAAATCAATACAACATCAGTTCTAGCACTTCCAGATCTTAAGCATCCATTTCAGATTCAAACCAATGCAAGCAATTATGCTATGGGAGGAGTTTTGATGTAGCATGGTAAACTTATATGCTATCATTCTAAAACCTTTACTAATGTTGTAATTAACTATCCAAATTATGAAAAAGAGTTGTATGCTTTGGTACAAAGTGTGAATAAATGGAAGAACTATTTGATGGGTAAAGAAATGATTATTCATGTTAGATTTTAAGTTTCCATGGCCTTCTTTTGGAAAAAGATAGCTCATATTATCCACAATATTATATGCATCTTGTCAATATTGACCATCAACCTTTGGAATATTGAAAATCACAAACCAAGCTACAACAAGCTAGATATCTCAAGTGGATGGGATTCCTACAACAATTTCATTTGGTAATTAGGCACAAGAAAGTTATATACAACAAAGTTGCTGATATGTTATCAAGGCCTATTTTTAATGCATCTGTCATTCTTAAGCATAACTCAATTATGCATGAAATTTATGTTGAACAGTATGATCAAGATTATGATTTTAAAGATGTTTATGCAACTTTGATTCAAGGCAATTATTTTGAAGAGTTGGATTATCATGTTAATAACAATTTGTTGTATCATCTTGGAAAGTTATGTGTTCCATAGGGTGAAAGAGTCAATGTCACAAGGGAAGACCAAACTTCTCTTATTGCTGGTCACTTCGGTTTAGGAAAAACAATTACACAAATTCAAACATTTTGTTATTGGCTTCGTATAAATGAAAGTGTTTCAAGATATGTAAGAGGATGTTCCATGTGTGCTACTAAAAAGCCTAGAAATAGGAAATTGGGTTTGTACACTCCACTTCCTATTCCTTCTCGTCCTTGGGGAGAATATTTCTATGGATTTTGTAGGAGGAATCCCAATGTCAAAGAAAGGTAATGATTATCTTTATGTTGTTGTGGACCGTTTGAACAAAATGTGTGTGTTGATACCATGTAAGAAACAAGTTACAATTGAAAAAACCAGAAAGATGTTCTTCCAAGTTGTATGGGTTCACTTTTGGTTTCCCTCTTCTATTATTTATGATCGAGATGCTCGATTTTCCAAGAAGTTTTGGTCAAGTTTATGGGAACTCATGGACACTAAGTTCAAGAAGAGCACAACATTTCATCCACAAATTGATGGCCAGACAGAAGTGGTCAACAGAACAATAGTGCATCTCCTTCTTGGATATTGTGGTAAGAATCCTAAGTTTTTGGATGAGTGTTTGAATTACATCCAACATGCCTACAATCGTGCCCAACATTCATCTATGAAAGTGTCTCCATTTGAAGCTTGTTTGGGTTCTTTTCCAAAGTCTCCTTTGGATTTCATCTTTCATAAATATATTGCAATAGATGGACATACTCATGTGGACAAAGCCAACAATTTCATTGAACAAATTCAGCGAGTGCATCAAAAAGTATAAGAGCAACTAGAGAAAAGAAAAGAAAGATGCAAAGAAAGGCATGATGAGCATTGAGTTGATCATGATTTCCAAGTGGGAGATCAAGTTTGGTAGTATATCAACAAGAAAAGACTTCAAGTTGAAGGTAAAAAATTTAAGCCAATAAGAAATGGTCCTTTCAAAATTTTGGAGAAGATTGGTAATAATGCTTTCCAATTAGATTTTCCACCTTATATGAAAATTTATTCCATTGTGAATGTTAAAAAATTAAGATTGTATGAACCTCCAATGATTGATGATCATGAAGAGAATGTTCAGATTCCATCTATTGAAGGTTTTACTCCTAAATATTTATATGAGTTGCAAGAAGACTCAATTATTGACAGGAGAATTAGGACTTCACATAGAGGTTATGTGGAGTATCTTCGATTGGGGCTCAAAGGTACCAATCCAAGTAAATTAAGGTGGATTGAGATCAGAAAAGTGAGGGATTTGCATCCTCACTTACTTGTTGAGTAAAAATAGGCTTTTGGTGGTCCAAAAGCTTCAAATGGGGAGGAATGATCCAGGGGATAAAAAAATATGCTCAAAAGTAAAATTGATCAAAATCACTCAAAAGTAGTGCTAAATCATAGATCTTGTTGTTTTGATTCCAGCAACACTTGAATTGCCTCAATCCGACACCATATGTGAAAGTTATTGCATTTTGAAGTTTTTGGTAAACAATTAGAAAGCCAACTTACAAGGTTGATTGGGTTTTTTTATTGCGCAAACCATACCGGTGACATGGCAATGATATTAGCAACTAACTGGGAAGGTATAGTGGGAAGTATGGGCCAACCCCATGATGCCACGTGGCAGCTTCGTATAGGTTGAGGTGTCGATATTTGATTGGTTGGTTGGTTTTGAAGTGCCCCAATTAAGAGGTGCCATGTGACTCGATGGGAGGGTGCCACATGGCCCTCTGGAACATGTAAAAATTTGTTTAGTCAGATGACCGATCGATAGGGTTCGACCCCACGACCTCTGTCCAATTAACCAGGTTCTCTACCATTACACCATGTCATAGTTCTTAACCATGTAACTTGACGACATTCATTTGACGTGATTAGCTGAGTAGTTTGGGGGATGGGGCGGGGCACATGGCCCCAACCCATGGTTAGTCAAGTGGCTTGTGAACAGAGGTGGAAGTGGAAGGGGGCTGAGTAGTTAAGCCCTAACCCCTGACCATATGACATGCATACGACCAACAAAATAGGTGAAGTCAGGCGAGTAGTTAAGCCTTGGCTCCCAGTCCCGTTGACATGACATATGACCAACAACAGAGGCGAAGTTGGGTGGGCAGTTAAGCTCTAGCCCCCAGTCCTGTTGACATGACATATGACCACACTCGGAGCCAGCAACAAAGGGGTTGGCGCATGGCCCAACCCCTGGCCACATGGCCATATTGTGAACGAGAGTAGGGTTGAAAATTTGGCACTTAAGCAGTTATTGGCGCATTTAAATAGGTGACAATTCACACATTTGTAGTGGGATTCCACCATTCCCAAGCAAATTTTTAACTCGACGGTCTGCCAAAAGGTGGAATTCATTTCCTAGTTAGCCAATTTTAGTCATTTTGCAGGAAAAATAGAAGAGGAATGGATATTGTGGCCTAACTTGGTCATTTTTCTACCTTTTTGAGCCCAAGAAGAGCCTACACATGTGTTTTGGGGTGTTCTGGACACAATGGCAGCATTATTTTTGTGATTTCAGATTTTATGATGATTTAATTTACATTTTGAGCATATAATATAAAGAGCCAACATTAGAAGTTGTACCCAGAGAAGTAGTCTAGGGGTGAACTCTGTCATCAAATTCTTGTTTGGGTCATGCTGCATATTGTGTAATTTTCTCTAGTATTTTTTCAAAAATTAACTAAAAAACACTATGTTTATGTGGGTTTGAAAATTGATCCATTTCCCACAAGACATAAACTATCTTGCAATTTTTTTCTAGAGACATTCAAGTTTTTAATTTCATATCACCTATCTAAACTATACAAAATTATAGGAGTGCAGACAATTCACTAAAGGCCGCCACAACACTATGGAAAGAGGAATTACAATGAAATTTTGTTCCCTCTATGTGTCGCTTGGGTTATGTTCTACACAGACGGATGGTCGACACATCTATCTATGGAAAAATCCATGAGACTAGCTAAAAAAATGAACAGAGGTATATTTGGGCCATGAACAGGTCCTAGGGAGACCTTCACAATTCTAGAAAAATTGTGGAAGAAAAACACAGAGAAAATTCATAGGAGGATCTGTAAAATGACCAATTAGACTAAAGAACGAAAGAAAGAGTTGCTATTTTGTATTAGGGTGTTTTTTTGACTAAGGGTCCCAAAAACACCTTCCTTGTAGCTAGTTGTTTCCTATAAGGAGCATACAAACAATTGGATGATGTTAGTGCTAAAATAAGAACCACCAAAGCATTGAATATAATGGAAACAATGCATAAACAAGATTAAAGTAAAACTAAAGTAAACAACATAAAACAAGCTTAATGAAACAAAAACAAATTAACAAAGGTATAGGAAATGGATCCTATTTATTAATTATTAGCAGTGGAAGAGTTACAAATAAGATATAAAAACACTTGAAGAGAGTTTCTTGAGAAATGGTGCTTAGGAGATCTCAGTAAGGATTTCCCTTCTTCAATCTCCTTTGCAAAATCCTTCTCTCAAATAAGCAAAGAGAACTCTCAATAGTGGTGGAATCCTCTCAACAATGGAATGTAGGATTTCTTGGGAGAATTTTGCCAGCATAACAATGCACAAATTTCTTCTTCTTCTTAGTATGCCAATGCCTTGTATATATAGAATTTAAACTCCTCTTTCCCTCCCTTAGCTCATAAATAAGAAAATGACTAAGAGAAGGACAAGAGGATTCCTTTGGGGGCTGCGTATCTCTAAATCAAATCAAAATCGGTTGTCCTTGGGAAGTACTTGTCAGGGAAAATATTGGGCATGGGATCCCCCGCAACAGGGTTTGGGGCTCAAAGCCCAAGTTTTGGTCAAAGATGGTGTAGAACTCCATGAAGTATGGGTGCGAAGCACGAATTGTATAATCGAGTCACAAGGTTTTCCGCCCTAACAATTGTAATTTAATATAAAGATGTGTTGGCCTAACCATGGTCTGCGGACCATGGGATTGTATAAATAGAGCGAGGCTCTAAGTGTAAAGATAACTAAGCTTAGTGAAGAATAGATAGATATGCAAAGGCATAGTTAGAGCTTAGAGTGGAAACTGAAGTGTACTAGGTTGTAGTGGTAGGAAGAGGCTCTGTAGCTGAGTGCACAGAGGCCTAGTAGAGTCTGCAGCTGAGTGTGCGGACCCCTACAGTTGAGTGTGCAAGGTGGAGTTAGGTCTGTACTTGGAATTGAAGAGAAGTTTACTCTGTGCATTTTCCTTGGAATCTTTATGTTGATGTTATTCATTGATTTTACTCTATTTATTTGCTGAGTGCACTTGATGAATACTCGTATGAATTCTTATATGTGAACTTAATCTAAGTAATCAGTTAATGGAGAATAATTAAGGAAGACTTGGGTAAATAACACGGGTCACACTACAGCTAGAACTGCGTGAAGGCAACATCACAGGGCAGGGGGTACCTGCAAGTGCACGTAGCGTAGTAAGTGAGAATATTGGACTGCATTCCAATCACCTCATATCAGACATCCCCAGGGTGTAGAAACCTGGCTCTAACACCCTCCCATCCTACTTCGGGTGAGACCTCAATCCAAGCTCCACAGGCTGTTGCCGAAAGGGCTAGTAGTACCAGGATTTGCTTGGCTAAATCACTTCTGAACTTGGGTCAGGCCCCACTAAGCCAACAGAAAGTTAGCTCAAATCGTGTGGAGTGGTCCTAGACTACTGATTGGACTATGAGCGTCTTGTGCGGCTATCAAAGGAAAATTCGTGCGATATTGAATTTATTCCTTTGGAGCACCTGCACGAGTTGATCTTTTTAATTGGATGATTTTTTTATTTTCATGATGTTTCTAGTTGGAAAATCTTAACCTGTACATGTTTTTGTCTGAATTTGGGTGTCATCTGACTTGTACAAATGTGTGTTCAATTTTTCCATATTAACAGTGGCATGGTAAGATGACATAGTTATGGAAGAAGAGATTGTGTCAAAAGAGTTGGAAGAAATACCTATCTAAAAGGATATTTCTTCCATGGGAAGTGGTTAAGCTATGATAGGTGGCCAAGACAAGGGAGGTCTCCCTCTTCTCACAGATATGGTTCTCACATGATGTTGTAGTCTCACCTATAAGTGTAGTTCGACACCCCTTTAAGGATGGATTTGCAAGTCCATATACCAAAACTTTGTTAGAATAGTTCCCACTTTGGGAGATGTAGAAGTAGGAAGGTATTCTTCCCTCTTGGTTAATGGAAGGATAGGGGGACCTTACCCCTAACCGTTACTCGAAATCAGGCAGAATCCTTGTTCTGGAAAGTATATGGAGATAGAATCACTTTGAGGAAATGGTATGGTTGGTTGAAAAAGTATGAGCCACCCCACCTCAATATCGCTTGGAGTATTTTGAAGAATAATAAATACCAAATATTTACATTACTCACCAAAGGAAGTAGTAGGTACAATAGAGAGAAGATATAAATGGTGAGGGATAAGCATGGGATCCAAACCTAGAGCAATAATGGTGGTCATGTTTCTCTTTCTGAGAGCACCGTTGTGGGGAGGGTATGTGGCTAACCCCTCCTAGTCTTCTTAAAGAGATATAAGGAAACCAAGTTCCCTATTTACCCCTGCACCTGTTGTAGTAGGAGAAAGAAGATAACCTCAATAAGCATAGAGGTTCTAGATCCATGCGGATAGAAGAAGGATTGAGTGGTTCAAGGACGAGCTACATTTTTGTGTTGTGGCATAATAGTGCAATGATATTTTTTGATGTTTTGTCTTCTCTTCAAGGTTTGTTTATCGGTGGCTCGATCCCACCATAGAAAAATGGTTATGAATTTTGTAATGTTTAGCTTAGATATTGTTTTGATGATGCATTGCACAATATTTGATTCGTAAATTTTGGATAGATTCTCTAGTTTCTCTCTCCAAGGGCAAAGAACCTTGATGAGTGATGGGCGGAGACCCCCCAAGCTTTTTTGCATGTACTCTATGTATATTTCCATGTTAATATAATGTGAATATTTTCCAACAAACAAAAGAAATTCCCTAGTGGACCTCGGCCTTGTGGTGTAATTATGCCCTAATAGGCCTCAGTTCTTGGGTCTGGCATCGACCTATTTGGGCCTTCTTATTTGTGATACGAGAAAATATTATGACAAATATATGAAGGAGATATGTTGATCCCTATGAAAAAGACATCATGACAGACCTATGATTGTTCTATTGTAGTGTTATTAGTAATGTTCTCTCTACAAAATTGCTTATAATGATATGGGGTGAATGCAATGTGAAAATGTTTTAAAATGCAATTATCTACAACATAGACTTATAGCCCTAAAAAAATTAACACTATTACTACTCTACTGGTTAGTAAAGATATATTAATGTAAAAGTGTGAAATATTAAAATAAGTAATCTACAATTTGAATTAATCAGATTGACCAAGAAATGAAGCTTGGGCGTGCATTTTAGTGAAGCAAGGAAATTTTTCCCTAATTCACAAAAGTGCATGCCCAACCTTCATTTCAAGGCCAAATTGAATGATTGAACTTGGAGAGTATTTTTTTACTCATAAGTAACATTAATACAATTAAATATTTTTAATTTTTAACATATATATTTATGTTGTTCAAGAATACTCCAAATTGCATGGATTTCATAGGGTAAAAGGTAGGGTCTTTGTGCCTCAAATAAATGTACACTAGGATCTGTAATCAATTGACAATGATATAATGATAATTCCATCCTATGGGTCTATGAAATTTTAATCATTCTTGTGGCGTAACAATGCCCAAATGGGTTCTCATTCTTGTGGTGTAACAATGCTCTAATGGGCCTCAGTTCTCGGGTATGACAATGGCCTCTTTGGGCCTTCTTATCTACAATATGAGAAAATATTATGACAGAGGTATGAAGGATATATGTCAATCCCTACAAAAGAGATATCATGATAGACCTATGACTGTTCCATTTCATTTTTATTGCTAATGTTCTATCTACATAATTTCTTATGATGATATGGGGTGAATGCAATTGGAAAATGTTGAGAATGTAATTATCTAAAGCAGAGACTTCTAGCCCTAAGAAAATTAACACTCTTATTACTCTACTGGTTAGTAAATATATAACAATGTAAAAGTGTGTAAAATAGTAAAATACACAATCTACCATTTGAATCAATCATATTGGCCAATAAATTAATCTCGGGCATGCATTTTAGTGAAGGAATTTTTTTATTGCTTCAAAAAATGCATGCCAAACGTTCATTTCAAGACCATATTAACTGATTCAACTTGGAGAATATTTTTTTACTCATAATTAATATTAATACAATTAAATATTTTAATTTGTCACATATATATTTTTGTTGTTCAAGAATACTCTAAATGGCAGTGATTTCATAGAGTACAAGGCAATGTTTGTGTGCCTCAAATAAATGCACACCAAGACTTGTAATTAATTGGAAGAAATATAATCATCATTCCATTCTATGGGTCTATGAAATTATAGCTAAGTCTTCTGTTGTAACAATTCCCTAATGGGCCTTGGTGTTGTGGTATAGCAATGCCCTAATGAGATTCAGTTATTAGGTATGATAGTGGTCTCCTTGGGCCTTCTTATTTGTGATAATACCATAGTGCCATAATGGGCCTCAGTCTTGTGGTGTAATAGTTACTTAATGGACCTTAGTCTTTTGGTGTAATAACGCTCTAATGGGCCTCAGTTCTTGGGTATGACAGTGAACTCCTTAGGCCTATTATTTGTGATATGATCAAATATTATGATAGAGATATGAAGGAGATATGTTGAGCCCTATGATATAGATATCATGACAAACCTATGAATGTTCCACTGCATTGTTATTTCTAATGTTCTCTCTACATAATTTCTTATGATGATATTGGGTGAATGCAATGTGAAAATGTTGAAGATGTTTTAAAATACAATTATCTACAATAGAGACTTCTAGCCTTAATAAAAATAATATTGTTACTACTCTACTAGTTAATGGTTAATGGATAATTATATGTCACTTATGGATGGTAATGAACCTATTTTTCTGGTTGAAAGTATGGATAGGTTTGTAATTTAAGTTTTTTGTTTATATTTGGATTTTAAAGTGATTTTTGAGTTGATTGCTCTTGTCAAATGCTAAAAAAGACTTTGTCCCTCCAATCCTCTTGTTGTTTTATTTTTCCTGTGTGGTGGTAGTCTTAATTCTGGAAATACTTGGAGTGTTGGATTTTGGAAATTCCTAGATACAATCATGACATGGCTAGTTATCCTCCTTCTAGAGGGTGTTAATGTGATAAGATGCATGATATAAGGAAGGAGATGAGACACCTAGCCAATCAATTGAAATTCCTTCGTCCTAAATGAAGAAGAATGAAGATTTGGAAGGGTAAAGAATTCAAGGACCCTAGTTATTTAATGCAAGGTTTTGTACTCAAAGATTACATTTACTTTTCCTACAAATATATATATATATATATATATATAT
>APFE030512668.1:12606-169728 GCA_000404065.3 Pinus taeda
CCCCTCCCGCTCTCTCTCTCTCTCTCTCTCTCTCTCTCTCTCTCTCTCTCTATCTCTCTCTCTCTAGATATATGACTTTGGATGTAGGGACTAGGAATTTTTTTATATATCAATCCCTTTTCAAAAGTTTTATTTATATATTGTATACAAGTCTAACCTTTTAGGCTTAAAAACACAACCTTAAACTATATAAAAGTGGGTCCGAAACATTTATAAATTCCAAATTAAACTACGCACAAGTTTGGGGAAGGATCTTCGCTCATCGGAATCAGCTTGAGGAATAAAAAAACTTTCCAACATGCCAAAGAAATCAAAAGTTATGGGATAATGGTCCATTAGAAATCAATATGGCTAAACAACCCATCTCCAAATCAATGACCACGATTCATTCTGATAGGTCCCCTCCACTTTTCACAAACCACTATGGGGGCCCCTCGAAAGTGGTTAATGGTTTTTATGAAAACCACGCATTAGAAGTTGGTGACAACTCATGTACCCATCACGTGATCCATGCACGTGAGTGTTCCTTTACACGTCATCAATATTTTTCATTAAAATGTCATCTTGCCTTTTCTTTTCTTTATCCTCTAGTTGTAGAGTTATGGTGACCAATGTCCAAAGTGTACATTGTCGATTCTACATCAACATTCGATTGTTCATTGTCTCATGTTACTATGTAACTCATAATTCATAATTTATTCCTTGTCCTTTTGTTCAAATTGTAAAGATGGAGAAAACCCTGAAATCAACTAAAAACTTGTAATCTCTATGATGGTTGTTCATACACTCGTTATGTACAAAGAAGCCAAAATATATTATTCTAGTCACTCCTTCGACCTTTTGGAGATTCATTGGGACATTCTTGACCGTTCTAGTGAACCAGATAATCCCTTTTCGAGTCATCCAGTCTCGCCTTTATCATGTAATTTCCCACATACCTATAATTTCCCCAGATTTGTTAGTTGGTTAGTGTCTTGCTTTGTCCCATAGAGGAATTTAGTTATGCCTTATTCAAGGGAAATAATTTTCAAGGCCACTCCAAAGCTAATACACAAAGCTTTTAATTTTCCTATAGTTAAGAATCCCAAGAAATTTTTAGATAAGTCCTTACACCTCACTTATAGACTTCTTTCTAAAGAGAATAAGGAAGGTTTCTTTAGACTCATTCTGCCACCAAATTCTAAAATTCGTGCACCTGCAATGAATTATCCAACAACCTTATCTTCTAAAGTTTCACAACATGTCTTAATTATTATTTTGTCTCTTTTTGGGAGAAGATGATACTAGGATAGTAAGTGAACAAGCCTTAGGGTTTTTGAGTTCGATGTTGCAACTAGATATTGTTTTGGATATCCCTTCTTACCTAGCCAAGTCTATCATCTTTCAATTTCAAAACTATCAGAGTTTTTTATTTTTATACATACCTCCGTCTTGGTCTATATGTTCTTATATGTACATGCTGATAAGTTTGGCTATATGCGTCTGAATATGTGGGATTCAAAGAATCAAATGAAATATGTGATTGAATGGCCTAGTGTTCCTAGTAAGAAGGAAAATAATGAGGGATTTTCTTATTACTTATCATCATTCATGACCACTGTATATACTATTTTGAACAATCAACAACCTCTAAGGATTCTTCCTCAAGAAAAAACTTTTTGCAGCTCAATAAGGACACCAGAGTGGGGGATGGGTATATTTTTGAAGATTACACTAAGATAACACTGTATGGGGTTGAAGTACCACCATATAATTTGCCAATATTTTTTCCTATGAGGATATTTTCTCTTGAATTTAGAAGGCAAAGTCTAAATGTTGATCAAGTTCATTTTGTTCCTGTAGTTAGAAATAATTGCTGGGCCATTCATCATGAATAACATACAAGCCCTCCTGCAAGTTGAAGAAATGGTGAAGGATTTTGGCTTTGATCAAGGAGATAAGTGGAAATATGACCATCAACATATAATTTCAAATAAAAGAGTGGACAGTAGTTTTTCACCTTATATTTATGAAAGCAAGCTAGAACTTGAGAAAATGGAAAATCAAGAAACATGGTCACACATCAAAATGCAACAAATAATATATGTTCAGACCATTGTAGTGAGGGAGAAGATATTGAAGAGAGATATACCTAAACAAATTGATGTTGTGATAGAAGACTCACAATTGCAAAAGAGAGAAAAGGTGCAAAGAGAAGAAGAGGCAGAGGTACAAGTTAAATTAATGGAGGAACCCTCAAATCAATTAGGTTTTCAAATGCAGTTGGGAAACCCAGAGTTATCTACCTCCTTTCTTTCCACCGATTTGGAATTATTATTAATTGAATAAATTCCCTCCACCACAGAAGTGTTACAAAGGAATTATCAACAAATTGAAGAAAGAAATCATAAGTTGAGAAGCAACATGGAAACTCATCTAAAAACACAGGAAACTCCAACTTATCAAACAAGACTACTCTCTATTATGGATTCAAAAAGGAACAAATTAAAATTGTCCCTCATACATCCAACTATTCAATCTCTTCCTTGAGGACCTAGTTTTCAAACATTAGATATATCCATAAATGTAGTTGACATCCCACTACCTGAAAACATGAATTTGCATAGAAAATCAGGGGAAATTCTCTATAGTGACCTAATAAAAAGCTCTTCGATAGTAATTAAAGAAGAAAATCTTTGGAGAATGTTTCAAATCAACTCAAGCAAGAAAAGGTAAATTCTAGAGCTTTGGATATTCAAAATGAGGACTATAAGAAGCTAGTTGTTAAATTGGGAATAGATCTAGAAGATAGGGAAGTTATCCAAACCCTATTACAAAACATAGAATCTGAGATGCAGTCATTAAAGAAGAAGTTAAAAATTCTTGGTACTGAGCGTGTTCAAACAACTAAACTAGCTCAGGGTGAGAAATATAAGGAAGTGTTGATGAGAGAGTTGGTGGACAAAAACAAATAAATTTTCATTTTGCAGAAACAAGTGCAGGGCTTACAAAAATAAAATGAAAGCCATGTTTGCACTATTGGGGTCCCAAGTGAGTCAAATGACCCCTCAAAGAAGCTTACAAAAGTTATGGTAGAGCTCAAAATTTCATAGGTTGAAGTAAATAAAATTCAGGATAGCCTAACAGAGGTAAAAGAACAACTTCATATCATGGAGAGGAAATTGAATACAACAAAAGAAAACAATGATCAATTGAACACCAAGAAAAAGGCAACATACGATGAGATCAAGGAGTCAAAAACAAAATTGAATGGAGATATATCTTTAATTGAAGCTAGACAAGTTGTTTGGGATGATAACATTCGGAAGTTCCATTCTAAATTGGAGTTTATTCATAAAATTGATCAATAGAAGATTATGATGAATGTTTCTCAATTGAACATTGATGCATGCAATAAAGTTGTATAGAAAGAAGCAACGAAGGCTAAAAATATGATCAAATATTTAAATGGAAAATATTCAACTGAACTAAGGGCATTAGATATTAGAGAAATATCTGGAGTAATTATGGAAATAAGTAAAATGAATGAGATAAACCTACTTCATATTCAAGATGAAAATAGATTAAAGGAGGTTAAAAAGTCAATATCTTTTTTTGTTTCCAAATTTGACTAGAGGACTAGATATGGTCTACCTAGTTGTTGGGACCAACAAGGAAATCCACTTTCTTGGTAACTATATGAAAAGGAACTAGTGATTGCTAAATGCAGAGCATGTATAACACATGAAAAAAATCCAATTATAAAGGGAAGTTGTTGGTGAAAAATGATGGATAGGTAGAGACCCTGGGTTCAGGCACAAGGGCCAAAAAAAGGGTCCACTATTGTCTAGCATAATGCCAGAATTTTCACCTTACTCAAGAAGAATAAGGCATCTCACCTGAGGTGTTAGTTAAGGGATTTGAACCAGACATTGGGAGGAGTCGTACGAAGGCTACTATTACTCTTTAACTTAGAAACACTGCATCATATGTATAACCATTTTGAAAGACAACAACTAAGGCATTCGAAGGAACATAGAATACACACATGCATTCATAATAAAATTTTAAAGGGGTCACACAAAACCAACACAAATAGATCCAAAAATGTCCTCACAACTCTCTCTTTCATTAGCTTCAAATATCATTACATGCAGGCTCTAATGCCTTTTGAATAGAACATAAACTAGAAACATAAACTGATATATGACCAAGTGATCAAAGAATCATGCGAATTTCAATAGGATTTGCGACAACATTTCGGTACACACACTTTATCTCATCTCATTGTGGCTTTCCCTTCATCTTTTATACATTTCATTTGCCTAAAATGTTGGTCTGTTACTCAAATGCCCCACCCTTTCCTTCTTAGCTGCTTTTGTTGCTCGATTGCGACTACTTCCTTTGTTGTTGATGGCTATTTCAACTTGGTTGTGGTACATGTGTCCCTATTTTCCTAGCCGACCTTCCACAACTACTAGACTTTAGCAGATTCCTTCTCCTTTCTTGGCTTCTTTCTTTGCGAGTCTCCATCGGCCATATTTTGTCAAAACATAGTCAAAACATGTCGAATATTTGTTTGAAAAATGAAGGACCCAACAGGTCCCGACCACAGTCAATTGACTCGTCCCCGAGTCAATTATTTTTTAGTGCTTCTCTCTTGGCTTCTCTTGTTGTTACTATGCCTTCTTGGCCTGCTCCTTCAAATGAAGGACCCAACTCTGGAACAGATTGAATGGTAGTGGTTTTAAATTGTGTGTACTTGACAAGGGTCATCTTCCATGGACCTCTACAATTACTCGCTTGCTCGATGAAGTGTGCGGTAAGTTCATTTGTTGGTTGAGCAGGTCATGTAGTTAGGAGAGCATTCCATTGAGTTTCTAATTATGCGTTGATATGTTGCGCTTCTGGAAGTGGACCTGTGCAGGTGGCTCAAGGTCATGGAGCAGAATCTTTGTCGTGCACGAGTTGTCCTCAATTTACTGGATCTATTTTTCAAGGACATTGGTTCGTGTGAGAAGATCATTTTGTTGGTTGAGATCTAAGTTTGCCATGGCTTGGTGGAAAATTTGATTAGCTTTTTTGCATAGAGGGTAGACCGATTGATTCTTCTTTGCGAGGAATCTCAACCATTAACAAACTTGAATGAAGAGTTCTTTAGCTTCTTCCATAGCACGTTGAATGGGGGCTTTTGAAGAAGTCACTTTAGTGATTTTATACTCGATTTTGATGGCATAATGGATTGCTAGATCTGGAAGCACCCTTTGGGTGGTGGAAATAGTTCTTTGAAGTTATTTTTGTTGATAAGAGGTTGGTGAATGCAGTTATGATATGATCACAACAATAAAAAAGAATGGAGGTTGAAAAGTATTCTGGTGCATTTAATACTATTTCGGCAACTGTGGGCCAAAGATCTTGGAACTTTGCACTCATTTCCTCAATATTTTATTATAACTCTTGCTTCTGTTGGAGAATTTGATCTTTTTTAGTGGCGATGGAAAGAAGTTGTTGTTACTGCTACTCATGCTTGATTGTCAAATTTTTGTGCAATGCCTCTACTTGGCGTGCAAGTAGTTGAATAAAAGTAAAAATTTGAGGAGACGACCAAATATGGAGGTCATTAGGTTTCATGGTAGTAGGTGGAGGATACCAACTTTGTAGTGGTTGGCCACTAGCAACTGATTTCTCAGATTTCCCTAAGGGACGAGATCTCTTGTTGCACGTTCTTAGCGGTGTGGGAAGTGATATGGCCTGGAATGGACTGCGACAGTGAAAAGGAGGTGAGGTTGGCTGTTAGATGAAAGGTGTGTATGGTTTTGACACCCTGGGTATTAGAGTTGATAGGCTGAATGGTTGTAATCTGTGGGCTTGGTGCTAGTAGCGAAGATAACAAATATGTATTAACCGACTCCATGTTTGTAGAGGGAATGGTGAGTGCCTCTTTGGTAGTGTCCATAATGGATTGCGTTACAAAGTCTACTTCCATTTCAGTATCGACACTGAGAGGATTTCTGGATGGAGGGAAGTCTATGATAGAAGCATACGAGGAAGTTGTTCAGTGTGATGGATTGCGCAATGTCAGGGATACAATGGAGGTGGACGACAGTTTTCCTCAAGGACTAGTGTGCTTGTATGTGACCGTGGTTCCTCATCAATGAGATCGACAACCTCGTTAGAGGTAACCATGATTGGCTTCTTGGGAATCAATGGTGGTAGGGTAGTAGTTGGCTAAGTATTCTGGATTGTGGGTTTAGAATGAGAGTGGGGCCCCATAGAGGATATTGAGACAATGATTGAGCTGAAGGGAAAAGTAGCAATTGGACTAGAATTAAGAAATTCAAAAAATGAGGGAGAGGAACTTACGGATGACATAAGACCCTCTAGAGTATTTCAAACTGACATCGTCATTGTCTCAATCTTCTTCAAGACTAGATTATGTGTCTCCTCTACCATTTACTTCCAGGAGGGAAAGGGGGTTTTCCCATAAAGTGGCCTAGGAAACATCGCTTGGAATGAATATGTCATCTTGTCCTCCTAAATTTCTCAAACAACTCCCAGTCAGGACGTGAATTCAGTATGGAATGCATCTTCTGAGGGAATTTAGGGCTAAGTGCACATCTAGAACGTGCCCCTATTGACATATTTAGGTTGAATCTGGGTGCTGCCATGGTGAATTCCAAAACCATATTCCATGTGAATATTCATCTAGAAGCAATGGTGTGATGTTTGGTTTGGCTTCAAAGACAACTAAAATATTTTAATACCACCTTGTGAAAGAAGCGTTATTGATTTCCTTGTTGTTGGGATACCGTGAAGTCTCTCATGGTAAGTATCTGAGCACTAGGGGTTGATCCTCGATAATAGTCTCTACCTTCTAGTGGGCAACACTTCATCATAGATAAGGAAACGACAAGATATCCATATATAAAATATGTTTCCCTTTTGTACACATGTTCACAAGATTCAAAGAGCTCATGCAACAAATAACTACATCAATTTAACTATATGCCTTTCTCACAAGATTCCACTGCTTAAATGGTGTCCAAGATGCACTCACACTTTATGTAATGGTGCAATATTTTCACAGTAATTATTTAGCAAGAGAATTTGATGGTGGGGTTGTTAATTGGCTCAATAAGGGATCCCTTACCATCACGTTCAGTATCATACTTGTTGTCACATGTCTTCTTTCCCCACTTGGAAGTATTCTAGAATGCAGATGAAACTGTGGCCCCTACAACATATAGTCCTGTCCATTACTGAATGTCACTGGAATTTATGGGGTATTCCTTGTCAAGCCAGAGGGAATCCCCATGCATTCTACTAATAAGGAAATTAGTACATTTCATTGTTTCTCCTGAAGTGTCAAACACTGGTAAACTTCACAAATTCAACAATGTGGACCTTTGTATGCCTCTTAAATCCTCTTTGATTCTGAATTATTAGATTCCATTGATCTTGGTTATGACCTTTGTAAAAACTTCACACTTGAGTGTTGAGAATGGAAATAATCTGAGAGGTCATTATCCATAAGCATGGCCTTCTCATACTTATCGTAGATATTCTTAATCTCAGTGACTCCGGAGTTGGATACAGGTGTGCGAACATAGATTTTGGTGACCTTAGTCATGGTTGCAATTTGACAACTATACACAATAGACATAGGGGGTTTTAATTTGGGTTGAAAACTGAGGGAATTTGTCGCATAAGCTAGAATGAACTATTCAAACACATATGCTTTGGTAATGAAGAACTTATCATTTCCATGCAAACTAAATAAAACTACCTGACACAATGTTTTTGATTAGATTGTTTAACTAGTTAACACAAAAGCTTTATACACTCGATTCAAATCATGGCATTAATGGTCATTATGACCTAGACCTGACCCGGATGATGTGAAAACTGAAAAGGAAGGTTGTCATGATGTTTAATTATGACGAGATGATGGCATGTTCGAAAAATTTGATAACCATATCATGTCAGGAACATTAAGGGGGAGATTTAGCCCAAATTCAAAATGACGCAAGGAATTGTTACTAATTATTATGGGTATGATGATTGTCACGTGCGATTCCCCGACCACAATTAGTTGCAGAGAGAGGCACTCGACTAATGCCACTAAGATAACTAACATAACTTTATTCGTGACTGACACAACTAAAACAACTGACAGGACTAGACTAATAGATTCAACCCAAGTAACTGACATAACTAAAATAACTGACTCTTCCTAAACCTAACTATGATCTCGTTTTGGAGACCAAACTAATTTCATGAAGAACCAGTTCCATGGAAGGGCTTCAGGCATGCACCATTCATCCATCCAAGCAATAGGACTCCATCTAGTTGTGCAAGTTGGATAGCTCTAGATTCTTTCACTTCTTTAACAATTAATGGTCCTAACCAATGAATTTTCAACTCTCCACGATGTTTTAGAAACTTACTATCTTATAAGAAAAATTTATCCCCAAATGAAAAGGAATCACTTTTTATGTTCCAGTCGTGACATTCTTTCTTCCTCTCCTTCTCGATAGCTTGGTGAAAATTTTCTAGAAATTAGACCTCGTCCAACTCCTAGAGTTCATCCAACCACTTCATAATTAATTCATCCTCTAACATGTGGGTGGCCTATGCAATGAAAAGGTTGGGAATGATGAACCCGATAGGTACTATGGCTTATCTCCCATAAAAAAACTGGAATAGTGTATACTTGTGCATTCACTTGATGATTGTATGGTATGCTCATAACATAGCCGATACCCATTCATCCTAGTTGTCTCTATTAGCATAGGAAATGTTCATGAGGCATCTCTATAGTATTTTCTTAAAAGATTCCACAATTCCATTTTCTTAGGGTTGGTATGGGTTTTTGTTATGGTGTTGGATCATAAAGTTCTACAACAGAGAGGTGATTGTCTCATTAATTAAGGGGCCCCCCTAATCATTGGTGAGGCTTTGGGGGCACCTAAACCAAGTTATAATATTCTCAAAGATGAACCTAGCGATGATATCTACAATGCAATCATTGAATGGAGAAACTTCTTCCCATCTGATAAGGTAATATATGTCAGTGCTAATGTATCTGGCATGGGAGTGACATGTCGGTGTATTGATGAACTCCGCAAAGTATTTTCCCCATTTCGAAAAGGCCTATAGTGCCCGTACTGACTATAAAGGAAGCTCATCCTGATGTCATGACCTTCCCATGTGTTCGAAAACATCACATTTCTTGGCATATTCATTTTCATCTCGGAGAAGTGTGGGCCACCAGAGTCCTACCTACAACACCTTTCTCATGGTGGCTTTCCAACCCATATGTCCACCCACAACTCCTGAATGGCATTTTGATAGCACATCCCATTTCTCATGATTAAGGACACACTATCACAATATCTGGTCAAGGCCCATCTTATATAGCTATCCTATGATCAATTGGTAATCTTCAACTTGAACTACCATGTGCATTCATTATATCGCCATGTACCCTTCTATAAATTCATTGGTTGTTAGGAACAATGCAATGTCTTCCAAGTAGTTTTGTTAGCATCCAATAATTGATCATATATTGACCCCTAAGCTTCACGCAATTCTAGCCGAGAAATATGATCAGGACCCACACTCAACCTTCCTGTCTTGACAATTACTTCGAATGTGAACTCTTGGAACAACATAAGCCATACATAAATCCTTCCTTAGAGCATAAGCTTCTTTTCTAGGTACTTCAGGGTAGAATGATCAATAAATAACTTGAACAAGGCACCTAAAAGATAGTGTTAGAACTTATGTAATGAGTACACCATTGTGAAAGCGTCACGTTTAGTTGTGGTATAATTCTTTTCTACCATAGAATTTTTTCTACTGGAAAAGTAGATCAGGTGATCAAGGTTAACATCTTCAGGCTAAGCCAAAATAGCTCCCAAAGTGATTCTTGATGCATTGATATGGACATGGAATTGATTTCTCCAATCTAGATAAACCAAGATTGGAGTGCTTTCTATATTTTCTTTTAGCGCATTAAAGGCATCATCACATTCATCAAACCAGGCAAAACATTCATTTTCTTCAGCATCTTCTCTAGTGGTGCGGTGATTGAGGCATAGTTACGAATGAACCTGCAGTAATATCCCATGTGAGCAAGGGTTGATCTCATCTACTTAACACTTGTTAGTGGAGGCATATTTAGGATTATAATGACCTTAGAACGATCGAAAAACACCCCCTCCTTGCAAAATATATTCCGTAGAAGTGTTCCAAAGGGGACAACAAAAATGAACTTCTTCAATTTCAAGGAGATCTGTAACTGCCTATAGAAATCAAACATCACTTGGAGAAAACTGGAATGTATTTTTAATAAATTGTAGATTGTCTAATCATCCATGTATACCTCTATAAATATGTGAATATAGTCCTGAAATGTAGTGATTACAATCCTCAAAAACATTGTCGGCGTTTTCTTCAATCGGAAGGGCATGTCATGGTAGGTATAGGACCCCCATTCGTTCGTGAATGTGGTTTTCTTCTTATCCTCCCCTAAAATATGTACTTGTCAGTAATTAGAGAATCCATATGTGAAAGATTAGGTTTCATTATCTATAACGTTATCTAGGTCTTCATCACTCAATGGGGTAGTAAAGGCATTATGAATGCAGACACTATTCAAACTCTTGTAATCCACACAAAACTAGATTTCCTTACATATCTTTTTGTTCTATATAACAATTTGGATGCCCCAATCAACCTCATCAACTATGAAGATAAGCCATTCTTCCAACATTTTGTCAAATTCCCTCTTCACCTTCTCCTTGACCCTCGGGTTCGATCTATATGGATGGTGTTTCACTAACCTCACATCTGGATTAAGATTTTTTTTTTATTTCACCCAGGTCCCCCTTAATCCCTTTAAGCTCCACAATAGATGAAGGAAACATGTATTCATACTCTCTTAGGAGATCAAATATTTCCTTAGTATTTTTCTCATCCCAATAATCCCTAATCAGAGCTAATTTTGATGTCTCCTCAGTGCCAATATTGTGTTTCTACAACTTCAAAGGTAGTAGCTATGAACCAAAGGTGAAGACCCATCTTTGATGCTCTACTCCCCTTCAAATTCCTTAAGTTTCAAGTGCCTTAACTCCTCTAAATCATCCCCATAAGATTCAAGATGTATTTTTCTGCAAGCCATAGCTTGGTGGAATCCAGATTCATATATGTGATCAAAGCCATCTACTTGATCAAATTAGTCCTCAGTAAGCTTATCTAATGAGACCAAGATCCATTTGATTGCTTGCACAATAGCTATTATTAAAAATCACTTATAAGTTGAACTTCCACATAGTCCCATTCACTGGTCTGCCTCCTTATTTCCTCCTTCACGTACCATTTATGTGGAAATTTCCTCAGAGTGTGGATGAAGTTATGCACCCACAAATTATTCGGAAGCCCATCTCTGATCCATCTAACTTTACATTCTTGTAGATGTTGGTGAGGGTCACTATTCCTTTGGTACTTAATGAAATTGGATGAGAAATCTTATAAATGCCTGAGTTTTGCTATTAATGCAAACTTAACCACCTGCTACTCTCCGAGATGGTTGAGTGAGAGCCCAACCACCTTGTCAATGTTTCTCAGAGGGCGACATCCAACAAAGGAATTTTATGTATTTCCAAGATGGTTGAATCAACTTCATTGATAAAACTAGTAACAGAACCCATACCATTAAAAATAGGAAATTCTCATACCTCGGTACAAACCCAATGGATACAGTGGATCATTGTGCATCGCTTGGTATTAATATCATGTTTGCTTTGCTACCAATCATCCCACGTAGCCTCAGATCCAACTTCAGAGCTCTGAACATTTCTCTAGATGATCGACCCTCCTGTTGTAGGATTAATGTATTATTCCCTTTTTTCCACCGTCAACCATTATAACTGGTCCAATAACTCAGGTTCTTCTCTATCATCCACTAGCTTGGTGAACATTTACCCTTGATAAGGATCCAGGGTATAAATCACCCAAACTCCCTCCACTTCAAAGGTCATGGTTTCTCTATTCAAACCAATTAATGCATATTTTTCGAAGGCCCAATCTATTGCTAGCAATTTTGGATAAAGGTCTTTGTCTCCTGTTACACTGAAATTTGTCACCATGACTATCTACAGTTAGTATGGCTCCATCAGCAGTCATACTATCCTCCTTGGCAAGCCTTATACCTCTGCTCTCCATGTAAAACTTCAAGAAAGAGAGAAAGTCTTTAAAAATCATGTTTATCTCTGGTTACGCAGGTTCTCTCTACCTTACCTGTGTGTACGCACTCCAAGTTCATTATACCTACGTACTTGTACGCTTTGTATGTCAAGGGTTGGGTGCGTACCCTGTAAAGGTAAAAAGGCGCGAGTTTCATCTTAAAAAAGTTACTTGTGGTCATTTCTAGAGCATTCTAGAAGATTGTTTGACGTGTATTGAGCGCCTCCAGATGGTTCATGCATCCCTATGAAAGAGGAGCTTATCCCATCAAGAGAGGAGCTACCCCATCCAAAAGAGGGAGTATCCCATTGATGTTGGACCTGAATAACTTCCTCTAGAACACTATAAATACAGGCATTGGGCCAGAGGAGGGGAGGTTGAAAGCTGAACATTCCAAAGGGTAGATGCTGCTGGAATTAGGACTTCCTTGTAGAAGCTTGTGAGGAGAGATTCCCATCCTTTCTTGTTTCATTTGGAAGTGGGTGAGCTTATCAAAGTAAAGGAAAACTCTTGCTGGACCCTGGGAGGAACTTGCACAACACCAAGGCTCAGGTTGTAATGGTTTCTTTTGTTTCCTATTAATACAAATAAGTCCATTCTTCTCAACAATTTGTTATTAATGAGTTGTTTCATATACTCCTTAGTATGTATGTTGAATATGTTTTATTTCATGAGATATTCAGGTGCTATTTAATCGTTTGATTGTTAGTGAATGCAGGTTTCGAAGTGAAGGAGGAGCTCATCCGGATCGACGAGGCTGGATTACTACAACAGTGTTGGACTACAGGTAGGATCTAAACACTTTATTTCTTGTATGGTAAATGCATATTTAGAGAAGGATTGCTCTTAATTGTCTTGTTTGTCACTAGAAAGCCTTAAGCTTCTAGGGAGGCTGGTTTTGTCCGCAAGATTAACTCTTTCCTCATGACAGTCCTACACTGATAGCTAGGATACATGACAAAGGGGTGCTACCACCTCCGCTGACTTAGAACCCACAAATGATGAGGCCTGAGCCACGTGAGGAAGATCCAAATGTAAATATAGTGCTTAGAAGTGGAATCACGACAAGAGATGACAAGGGGAAACAACCAGAAGACATTACATGGGATCACAAAGACTTAGCAAAGGAGGCTGAGTTCAATTTGGAGCGCGCACGTGAAAACTTCATGCAAGCTAAGAAGTGCTTCACTGAGGCCTCCACCTTAGGAAGAAAGGATAAGCTTGAGCAAGATATGGACCCCTCTATGCTCACAACTTTCCTGGAGACTTGTATGAAGTTACTGCATGAGAGTAAGGTTGTGAAATGGTTACAAGAACTCATCAATAGATGTGTTGGAACTGCGTTAGGTGAACCGTGTGTAGTATGAAAGATTGGCAAGCATAAAACAAGGATGGGACGAGAGATGAGACTCACTGCATAGATAGGAGAGTATGAAATGGATCAGGTCATTTTGGACCTAAGGTCAGATGCGAAAGTCCTACCAAAGCAGACTTGGGAGTGAATGGGGAGACCTGCACTACAATGGTCTCTCTTTCAGCTAAGGATGGCAAATCAATAGAAGATCATCCCTATGGGGTGGCTGCAGGGGGTGACCGTGGATATTGAGGAAGCAAGCGCACTGGCTGATTTTGAAGTAATAGAGATAGTGGATGACAACAATCCCTATCCTACGCTCCTAGGAATTGACTAGGATATTGATATGAACACAGTAATCAATCTAAAGAAGTGAAAGATGATCTTTGAGAACAAATTGTTGTGCGTGAGAGTACCCCTCGATCCTTCTGAAGGATCGCGCTATACTGAACATGTCCGCGATTATGAGAGTGATGATGACATGTACTGTATCTATAAGATAACATCGCGAGACCAAGATTGGGAGAATCCCACCACGGATGGACAGATTACATGGGATTGCAAGATTTCCTGCGCTTCAGGCTCCAATGAAGGAATAGAACACTGGAAAAATCAATTACATGATGTAACTATGCTGAATTGTAACATGATGACATTATCGTTGTGCTGTGTGTTGTTAAAGGTAAGAAATCTACCTACTTATGATGGTCTGAATGAGATAGATATCTTTTTGGATGCATTTGAAAGAGAGGTATTAGAAAAGTAGCACTTCCAAGCATTGGATTGGGCACTGCGCACTACACCAGCAAGATGGTGGGGTACGCAAAAGGGAACCTTTGATTATTAGCGTGAATGTAGGAGGATGATGAGAACATGATTTGAGAAGCCTAAGATGCAACTAACAGACAAGTATGATGGGCAGAATGATCCACGTGCGCATCTAGCCAAATGGCCCTAGGCTTATGGAGAAAATCCCCAACCTGAGTGGGTGCATTTGTTCTGTCATACCCTGGATGTTGTCCCAATGAATTGGTATATAGAAATAGAGCTCCGTCATGGGACAGGTGAATGGGAAATCCTACACAAAGGACTCATGATGACATTTAGTTTTGAGGACGGGTTTGATAGTATTGATGAAGTGCTACAAGAGGTGAAAGCAGCCATATTTAGGATACCGCAAGATCCTTTAGACTTGATTTAGCCTCAGTGGGCTACTCAGCTAAGTCACGCACTAGAAGAATGTTATAATGTAATTTCTGCTATAGGATAAAATGCACAGTGTATGGAGAAAGGAGATACCCTCAAGGGTCTTCTCGGGACCCTTGGCAAACTATAAGATTATCTACAGCTATCACAAAGCTACATGAATTTCCATAAACAATAACTAACTATCAAAGAAAAATAGATTCATTACCTCAAGCCTCCATGTAGGTTTGTTGGAGAGCACAATGCAGCTAGGTGGAAGTCCCTTGAGCCAACTCCAGATCAAGTCCTGCACATAGAAGGGACAAGCATAATCACAACATACAACCTTGATAATTAATACATGAATATATAAAAGACATCTAGTTAAACATAACTAAGCTACTCATGCTAAAAGGTATTAGACAAACAAATAAATGAATGATAGTACCAACACCATGGAGTAGATAGTACAACTGTCATTCTATATTAATGTCAGAAGAGTGATTACAACCATCTATTGCATCAGCCTTCCCTTACCCCTCCAGCTCCTCTCTCTCTCTCCCTACTTACCAAATTCTTATGCTTAGATTTGAGACTATGCTTGACAATCAAGTAAGTTATCCTTTCAAATGATCTGACCCCTATCACCATAGCCCTAGCTCTGCTTATGTAGAATTCGATTTAGGGTTTCCAAGTTCCTCCATGAATTTCTTTAGGTAAAAGCAATGATGTTGCCATGCTTTTAAGCTCTTTCTCATTTGTCTCCTTCATTAGGATTAGAAATCCATCAAATAGGTTGAACTCTCGATGTTTCCTTGCTTTTATGAGTAGATATAGGAGGGAATATAGAGATATTTATGAGTCAATTTGATCCTTTGACCTCTAGATTCTTATTAGGATCCACTAACATTGTCCCTAAACCAACAAGTATAGTTAGTAGGGTCACTAATGCTCCCTTAGGCTTACAGAGAAGCTTTATAAAGCATGTTGTCAGTGTATAGATAGCATTAGTGTGGAAACAAGGCCCGCGATTTTGGCTATTTCTTCAGCCATCATGTCCTTCTCCTCTGAGTTGATGAGGAGGTCACTTTGATGTATAACAGATGCCCCCTAAAGTGTGAGATCAAAGGCTGTGACGATGGCCGAAATACTTTACTTAACTATAATTTTTCCTTCTTTGACAAAAATAGAGAAAGGATCGGAGCTTCGGGTGGTACGAGAAACCTGATACAACACACACACACACACACACACACACACACACATATATATATATAACAACTAAAATCATGTCTTGAGTTGGGCATTCCCACGCTTAGTAGCTATATCATAGTGATTTTCTCATAAAAGAGATATGACGATGCTGACTACCAATAAGCACAATGCGGATCCGGTGTGATAATAGGATCATTCTGATGAGCTATATCAAAAAAACAATATACAGAACTTGGGAGAGGAAACAAGGCTGTGTGATGCAAGCCTCTACCCAAGGTCTTGATTTCTGCTTCACCAAATAGCATAGATTGATGCATGTGAATATATGCATTGATGTCGAACATGCATGAAATTGTTTGATTACCAGTCAATAATGGAGACCATTAACAGATGTGAGGAAGGCCACCAGTAATGGTGATGGTCTCCAAGATGCAAAGTACAATCTAGTCAGAGTGAAAGATGTTTTTGTCGTCAAACACTCATAGAATCAGTTAACCAGGAGCCAATAATGAGAACCCCTGATCAACCACAAAGGGACTTGCCACTAATGTCTACAAGTACCAAGGCACTAAATGTGTTTCTAGGTTGTCTTCCTAGATAGAATGTTGAAGTCGATAGGAAGATACCTATCGAAAGGTAGGCAATAATGTGTCCTACATCAATCGACACGAAACAAGACAAGAATGATTTGTTTTTTGAGGAATCTTTGAGCATTGGGTCTAAATCACAGAGGGCATGATGAAAGGACATGCTTGATGGGTTGATGGAGGAAATGAAAGGTTAACCCTTGAACAATAGAAGGCACAAAAATGGTTTTAACCATGCAACACTAGACTCATGAACACCAAAGAGTGTTAGGAAACAGAGATGCAAGAACATTGGGGTTTTTTAGGCTAAACTCATAGGATGGTAGGATTCGTATTGAGAGGCTGCCACAAGGAAGGTTTATCTGAGGGAGTGCCATGTTTAAGGGTACAACTGCTACCAAACCATGTTTTCTAATACTAAATATAGTTGTATTGTCTATTTTTCCCCTTTTGATTAGTTTAGTGGGTCTAAACGGGTAAACTCATCGATATTTTTATATTTTAAGAGTCTGAAAAGTACTACAAAAAGAGTGACTCTATGCCCTATCTAATAAGTTTAATGAGTCCAAATAGGTAAACTCATCAATATTTTCATGTTTTAAGAGTCTGAAAAGGATCATAAAAAGAGCGACTCTATCATTCATCTATGTAATTTAATGAGTCCATATGAGATAACCCATCGATATTTTCATATTTTAAGAGTCTGAAAAGGACTGCAAAAAGAGTGACTCTATCATTCATCTATTTAATTTAATAAGTCTAGATGAGATAACTCGGTGGTCTTTTCATATTTACAGAGTCTAAAAAGATCGTAAAGAACGACTCCAGGGTGGTCCCTTTGTCATATTTTTTAACTGGGTGTGACAAAAGTTTAATAGTATACCCGGATTGGTTACTTTTAAGTGAGTTAATCTATTGAGTCCTGATAAAGAGAAACCTATTTTCAATAGATGTTGACCTCATTTGTTACAAGTACGATGAGATGGACTAAACTCGTTTTTCATCGTGAAGAAACGTGTCAACAAATGATTATCTATATGATTTCGCCGAAAATTCTCTAAACAAACTCAATACCTTCATCAAATTTTAACAAGTCAAATGAAGAAAATTCCAAATATCTTTTTTAGTTTAGTGAGCAATGAAAAAGAGGTAAAAGAACTTCTCATTCCTTCTTTGTAGATTTAACGAGCTTGAAGAAGGGAAAAACTCGGGGATTTTTCGATTTAAGAGCAAGAAATGGTCCCAAAAAAGCAAGTTCTCTTGTTGCTACCGTAGATTGTTAACGAGCCCAGTGAAGAAAACTCAAGATTTTTCAGTTTAACAAGAAAGAAAAGTACATAAAAGAATGCTCGAGTCATCTTTATAAATTTTTAACAAGCCTAAAGAAAAAACTCGAGAATTTTTCAATTTTATGAGCAAGAAAAAGTGCCTAAAAATAATGTTCTAAAGATCTTTTTCAGTTTAATGAGCTAGAAAAAGAGTGAAAAAGAGTTGCTCGGACCGTTGTCGTATGTGTTTAATGAGTCAAATGACAACAAACTCGGGGATTTTTTAGTTTTTAGAGCGAGAAAACATCCCATAAAAGAACATGCTCATATCTTCTTTGTAGTAGTTTAATGAGCCCAAAGAAGGAGACTCAAGGTTTTTTGTATTAACGAGCAAGAAAAATACCATAAAAAGAACACTTGCTCTTATTTGTGGTAGTTTAACGAGCCTGAAGAAGGAAACTCGATGTTTTTTTGGATTAACGAGCAAGAAAAATACCATAAAAAGAATTCTTGACACTTCTTGATCTCATGCTTGACAATAGAAGGGTCTATGCCATGCATTTCCTCATAAGACCAAGGGAAAACATTGCAGAAGTCCTTAAAAGGGTAGGTGAAGCTCGCAATTTCCTTAGGACTGTGATTGGCTCTAATTTGTATGTTTTCCACGATGCCTGTCTTGACTAAAATATCAATGAGCAATGTCTTTGAAAGATTGCCCATGTTTCTCTCCAAGTCCAAAGTTTGGATAGTCATATAAGGTGAGGAAACGATTTCAGGTGTGTTAGATGACAGGATTTGAAGGGGCATCATGTCTAAATCAAATATTGAAACACGATGGTGCGAGTCCTCCCAAGGTCGCTCTTCTAAACTCATGATCTATCTAATAGCTTCATCCATAGGTAGGACCTGATTGAGGGGATCGAAACAAGGAGAAGTTATGGGAGGGGCAGTGGTAACGTTGACCGTGACCAAAGTGACCAGAGACTCAAATGTAGATTGAATGGCCTAGTAGGCCAATTCAGGTGGTGAAAGAAGCATTCATTCTTTGTAAGTGTCAATATCTGAAGGGACTAGGAGGATCCAAGGATTGGTTGGTTCGTGAGGAATGGATGAAAGCATATTTACCATTTGTGGAACCGCGGGTGGTAGAAGAGAGAAACAACCCATCAAGGAAGAGACCTCCAATGGACCAGTACTGATACTGATGTAAGAGTCACATACACCACCCACTAAGGGTATAGAGCTGCTAGGTGCCAGGGAGTAATCTAGGGTGCAAAAGGACAGTTGGTCCATTGTGACTATCTTTCCATCTCAAGGAAATAGGATGATAGATTAGACCAAAGACATAATGGCATTCATGGCATAAGTCCAATTGCAGCCCAAAAGTAGATTATAGTCGAGTTTATGATCCATGACTTCGATATCCACCATTACGATTTTCCCACTCAAGGTGATGGGGTAGCTAGCTAGGTAACCTTTTGAGATGAAAGTGTGGCCGTTGAAAGCTTTAAGAGAATTCAACAATGGGGATAGGGTTGGAGAACCAAAATCAATCCAACATGAAGCCGACATGGCATAGGTAGAAGCACCTTCGTCGATGACAATTCTATGTATACCTTTACCTTTCGAAAATATTTGCACCTAAAATGAAAGTTGGTGGGAAATGGAGGTTTAGACTTTTCCATGTCGAAAATTGCAAGCATGGAATCTTGTGGGTCGATACCACCAATCGCTGAAAGCAAAGCTTTCCTTTTTGTTGGACATGTTTGTAATACTTTGAGTGCCGGCATAGCTAATGGTGCTTGTGCCAAGTCTTCAACAATGTTGTAGTTTTGGGCGGCATGTGCAGATGTATTATGTGTTGTGCATTGAAGTTCCCCTTTAGGGGGGTGAATCACAAGGTCAATAACTAGCCTTTCGATATGAAAATCGTTAGGCGATGATGGGTTTTAGCTTGACGAAGGTTCGTTTGCATGAGCGACAGGAGCTCCATAGGATTTGGCTCTTATTTGTAGATCTACCATTTCAAAGGTGTAAATGGTAGAGGGTCCTTCACTAGTTGAAGGATGTTGTGAACCACCGTTGCCCCCTTACAGGGTTGGGTTTGGTTTGCAATGAAGTGTTGCTATTGTTGAATGGGGAAAGGATTATTCAAGACAACAGGGGTCCTACCAATATCCTTTTTAGCAATGAAATTTTTGCATTCCTGAAGACATGGACAACGATAGGTCATGTGGTCTTCAACACAGATTTTGCAATGGAATCTGGTGGGTTTATCCTTTCCATCTTCAGCAGGTGCAACAACCTTATTCTTTGGGTTTTGCTGCTTTGTTGACTGCTCCTCAGAAGGAGCGTTTTTTTCTTATTTTTCTTGTTCTTACCACTGGGTTTTTGCGTAGACTGCATAGAGTTTATCACGGTGGTAGGAAGAGAAATTGATTTGGTAGAGGGGTCCACTAACATCTGGGCAATGTGATCACTAAGTTGTTTTACAGCAGCCCCGGAGGTTGTGCCGATAATCCCATCGGCATGTGCTCCAGGTTGCTGAGTAGCGGGAGCATTGGAGTTGCGAGGGGCATTGGGGATTACATCATAAAGAGTGTCATACTATGAATATATCATATATAAGTGTTGGGCACGACATATGGATTGGTCTTCTGTGACTGCACCACCTAAGGCCACATCCTTAGTGATTTGGGGGAGTAGAGACTTGTAGAGCCAGTGCGCTAAGAGATAATCTAGGAAGGGAGCTTTGACTAACCTCTGCCTATGTCTCCATTCATGTATATGATCAGAGATGTGGGTGGCAGTATCCTGACGTAATGAAGTGAGGAGTTTCATCCCAGTCTCATAGTGGATGGGTAGTTGGAAGTGCTTTAAGAATTCCATCACTAGAGAGTCAAAGGTATTGACTAACACACGTGGTAACTCGATGTACCACTTGGATGCATTGCCAGTAAGGGTGCGGAGAGAAAGACATAACTGGATACTATCATCCACCATGGCATTAGAAACACACCAAAGATGATAGGTGGTGATATGGGTACCCGGATCCTCCCCTTGTTTCCCTTCGAACTTAGGGATGTCTATCAGTATTTTATGTGGGATTGGCGACCAAAGTACGTTATGATAGATAGGGTCATTTGTAAGTTTCTACAAGTTGGGGATATCCAACATTGCCAAGAAAGGAAGAGTGTGTGATGCCCTCGAATTGGACCAAGGCGATGACATATGACTTGAGGATCCTCGTGGTCCTCCCATCATTTGATTCCCAATATTATACACAGGTTGTGTGGTATAGTAGTTGCCTTGGGGTATGGCGTTGTAATGTGGATTTCCATGGTGATTGTGATGCTAGGGTATAGAAGTTCCCCCAGGATAAGTAGTGCCCCCTTGACTCATTTGAGGTTGTGAGTAGGGTGCCCCCATGGATTGGTTGGGACCTCATTGAGGATTCCCACCCACCATAGAACTAACCATATGTCCTTGACTGTCATAAGGGGTGTTCATGTCAATTAGTGACTGACCATGCATGCCTGAAAATGGAGGGGGAACTGTTATGTTCCTAGCTGGTATATGCATATTGGGAGTGCCCACAGATATTTGAATCTAGGGGTTAGAACTATACAATGGATGCCAACCATATTGTTGGTTGAGGGGACCCCCGCTAACTATGCTATATTGAGCTTTATAAGGAGCGTTGTATGTAGCACTTGTCAAAGGTATATATTTTGACACTAAAGGGGTGGAACTCGGCATAGGCTGGGTTCCACTTGTGGAGGGTGTCATGTGAGGGTTTGTACCTAGGACAAATGGGATAGCAGGGTTCACCATCAAAGGTGTGGTAGTGACTATTGACTGGGGAAGTGGTGGGGGACCAAAAGTGTCCAAAAAGTTCCATGACCCGTTAGTCATCGACGAGATGGGTGGAAGTGTTCCAACTGAAGACAAAGTAGGTACCAGTGTAACATGAACCAAGAGTGGGTCCAACAAATTCATGATTGGAGGGTTATAGGGAGGAATAAATCTTGCAGTAAAGAAATCCTCTGGTAAGATTGAATCATTAGTTGTCTAAATTGATTTTGTGTGAGATCTCGAAGACTGATTTCCCAAAGATGGCGAATCCTGTTCACTGGAGGTCAGTGGATCTTCCACAATGAGTGGAGGAAGTCCTAACAATTGTCTAAATTGATGACGAGGGTCGAATGTGGCCACGGTGACCGATAATTTTTATTAATAAATTTTATTTGCTATGTTTATTAAAGTCTCAATGATAACACTCTGGCACCTAAAAAAAATAAAAAAAAAAATACACTGAGTGAATTAATCAACAAACAAGGGGAGATGACCTGTCTGATAAGAACTGACCACTAGAGATGAAACCCAGTATCACAATGAATAATAGAGAGGGCTGACCAAATGTATAGTTGTGGTTACTCTAGATCTTCACCCAAACCTCAGATTGAGGGGCCAAGTACTCTCATGAAGATAAGCACCCTCCCAAAAACTGAAGACAGAGGAGATTCGTTTGTGTTGAGTACCAGTGCAACTCACCCCAATCACCTTGTGTAAGTCCATAAAATTAAGGCCACTAAGGATACCTTAGATCACAGACACTACCAAGGGGTACATAGTCGCAAACAGTATGCTGTGTGGGCAGGATACCTAAGTCCCCAACTCAACTCTGAAATCCCCCAAGGGATCCCCAATACACAGAATACCCAAAGGCGTTGTAAGGAAAGGCAGGCTACCTTCACTTACAGCCCGATGTTGTCTCATATTTAGCTCTATTGGGGACTATACATTAGTTCCCAGTTCACCTGGAAAGTTCCTAGTTTCCTCCTCCTTCTAGACCTTCCTATACTTATGCATTCCCTTTTTGGCACTTCAAGACCTTGCAACATTCTTCCTTCATATATTTAACCTTGGATCTGATCCCCAAAGCCTTGTTTCGAAGTACTTTCCAACACTAACGTAGGTTAGCAGTGTAAACAGAGCTTTATAAAGCACTGTGTCTACACAAACAGTGTGTTAGTACCTCCGGTAACTATCTGTGGCCTCTAGCATAGAGTGTTAGTCACCCAAATTTTAACATGTAACTGTGTCTATAACCTCAAAGGGATGGGAAACCTGTTCATGGATTGATAAAGGATCTGTCGTTGTATTATATTAGCAATATCTGTGTACTAAAATAATTTTTTTTAGGAAATAATTTTTTTTTCTTTCTTAAAAGTTTTTATAAAGGAAAAATCAAAATTTTTTATTCATTACTCTGCTTAGCTAGTTAAAATATGCTTTATTTGGTTGTTAGAAAGCATTGAAAAATTTATGTCGGTTATGCTAGTGTTATAATGACTAGGATGCATGGAACAAATATGGATGTATGAAAGACTCTCCCTTGTAGAATACATCTTATTTCATTGAATTGAATATTTTCAAGCATTGTCTTTTGCATGATTTTGAGTCAGAGTCCCACCAAATATCATACGTCAACACCCCTACCAAAGACACTAAAAAGGTACACATAAAATCTACCTAAAATCAATCAATAACTCTTTCTAGAGCAACCAAACATTAGTTCTGGATACATAAGTAGAGCTAGGGCTATCATGATAAGGTTGCCAAGTTCCTCCATGAGTTTGTTTAGGTAAAAGCAATGATTTTGCCATGATTTTGAGCTCTTTCCCATTTGTCTCCTTCATTAGGATTAGAAATCCCTCAAATAGGTCGAACTATAGATGTTTCCTTCCTTTTCTAAGTAGATTTAGGAGGGAATATAGAGATATTTACGAGTCAATTTGCTCCTTTGACCTCTAGATTCTCATTAGGATCCACAAATGTTGTCCACGACCCACCAAGTAGAGGTAGTAGGGTCACTAATGCTCCCTTAGGCTTACAAAGAAGCTTTATAAAGCATGTTTTCAATGTATAGACAACGTTAGTGTGGAAACAAGGCCTATGATTTTGGCTATTGCTTTAGCCATCATGTCTTTCTCCTCTGAGCTGATGAGGAGGTCATTTTGTTGTATAACAACTACCGAAGAAGAGAACGAGGATCTATAGAAGATTAACGTTCTGGAAATAGAAGGTCACCACGAGGTTCAGGGACCATAGATTGAGAACCATGATATAACCACGCCATTGAAAACGAAACAAGTGAACATTGCTATAGAGGTAGAACCCAAATTCACAAAGATTGGAGACTACTGGGATGATGTGAGTGTGGATAAGGTCGCTAAATTGCTTCGCAAAATACCAGTAATTATTTGCTACCAAGTTTACAGATCTGAAAGGGATAATTGGAGACCTAGGAATGATGAAGATAACATTGAAGCCCAATGCGAGACTAGTTAAGCAAAGGCCTTACCAACTCAATTTGAGATATAAGGAAAAGGTACGCTTAGAGCTGGGAAAGATCCTTGCGGTAGGCATCATTGAGCTTGTGGAAGAATCTGACTGGGTAAGTCCAATGGTGGTACAAGAGAAGGAGCACAAGGATGAGATAAGGATATGTGTAGATCTCAAAAAACTGAATGACACTTGTGTGCATGATCCTTTCCTGACTCTGTTCACTGATGAAGTGTTGGAAAATGTAGGCTGCCAGGAAGCATATTCCTTCACTAATGGGTTCTATGGGTACCACCAAATCAAAATCGTGCTGGAGGATAGGAGAAAGACAACCTTCGCAACTGAGTGGGATTGTTTTCAGTACACTGTAATGCCGTTTGGATTAAAGAATGTGCCTATGATCTTCTCGTGCGTGGTCATTGCGGCATTCAAGGAATTTATTCATAAGTTCTTGGAAGTATATTTTGATGACTAGACTGTATTTGGGCTAGTCAAATGCCATGTAGCAAGCTTGCGCCTGATGCTCGATACCTATCAAAGATACCAGATTGTACTAAATCTCAAGAAGTGTCTTTTTTGCATTCCTTTTGGAAACATGTTGGGGCATGTGATTTGTAGACAGAGACTCATGGTATACCCCACGAAGATCGTGGTGATATTGAACTTGGAAGCACCTAGGAGTGTGAAACAACTATGTGCTACTTTGGGACATACGAGATATTATAGAAATTTTATCAAAGGCAATGCCAGATCACCACGCCTATGGAGAAATTATTGAACAGGGACATCACGTTATGCTAGAATGATGACTGTAAGAAGAGCTTGGATATATTGAAAGAAAAGATGGTTACCACACAGATTCTAGTCTTCCCAAATTGGAAGAAAGAATTTCATGTACATGTCGACGTGTGATGTATAGTGCTTGGAGCAGTACTAACACAGGTTGGCAGAGAAGTATCAGACCAACCTATCATGTTCGCAAGCCACATATTATCCAAATTAGAGAAGAACTATTCCACCATTGAGCACGAGGGGCTAGCTATGGTGTATGCGCTCCAGAACAATAGGCACTACTTGCTGGGAGGCCATTTTAAGATGTATATGCATCACTCTGTGTTGAAATACCTGGTCAATAAGCCTGTGTTGGGGGGGGATGTTGAAATATGGCAACAAGAATATTCCAATTTAATTTGTCCTTGAATTAAATTCTAAATTAAAATTGAATTTAGTCTTAACAACTAGTTGGAAATAATTAATTAATTTGATTTGAATTAATTAATTGGAGAAATTCAAGTTAGAAGTCTTTCTAAAGTCATGCAAGATTTATCCCTTAAATTAAGGAGATAAGATTGAGTTATATTTGAGTTGTAATTAGTTAACTCAATTTACTGAGTTTTCCAGTTAGTTCCAAACTGTTTGAGGAACTAATAGAGTTAATAGTCAGTTGATGCATGCATGCACTCAACTAGTGTACTCCAGTTAACTAAAGATTCCCTCATCAAAAAATCATGCATGTTTATTTTGAGAAAGACCTAGTTGAGATTAAAGTCAAGGACAATGTACTATTAGTTTCATGTGTTTTCTTATAAAGAAAACTCATGCATGCAGTCAAGGCATCGTCCTTGAAGATTGCACAGTTTTTTAGGCTTGATCATCCACTTGGTGAGGTGAAGATCATCCACAAGGAACAATGCAAGTAAATAGGAGCTTGGAGGGAAGAGAGGAAGGCTTGAGAGAAGCAAAGATTTCTTGTGAGCATCTGTGAGGATTGCACTGAGAGATGGCTAGTTGTGAGAGCTAAGGCTTTGTATAATTCCTATGTATTTCCACCTTGTATGATAATACAATAGAGTGAGGGGTTTTTAGTTGAGGCTTTCCCCAAAGTATTTTCATGTGTATTATGTGATTGATTCTTCTTCTTCTGGTTATATTGTTCAGCTCAATTGTTAAGCTTCTACAAATTGATAGTAGAATTTATTATGCTTTGATTTATATTGCATTATTAGGTTAACCTACCATCAGATTTTCTACATGGTATCAAAGCTGGATTTGTAGAAATTTTCTACATGGTATCAGAGGGATATTTGTAGAAATTTTCTACATGGTATTGGAGCTGTGAACAGTATACTAAGAAGAGAATTCGAAGTTTTAAGTTCGGGGTTGCAAGTGCAAATCGAATTCATATCATACTTCAAGGTTAGCCAATGGCATTCTATGGCATGAGACTTGAGTATGCCTTGGAAGGTAGCTCGAATTACATAGCATGGAAAGATAGAGTGGAGGCTATATTAGAAGACAATGGCTTGAAGGAATTCATTGTCAAAGAAATCCTAAACCTAGCTTCAATTAATGCACGAGAGTTGGCTGAGTGGAAGAAGTGTGTGGCGAAGGTGAGATGGATCATTCTTGAGGGAGTTCAAGACCATATTGTCTCAAGTCTCCATGGGAAGGATACTTCATTTTCAATGTGGAAGACATTGAAGGACCTCTACTAGAGTAGTAGTGACCAGAGGAAATTGGCACTCAAGGATAAGCTTCAAAGAATCAAGATGGAGAAAGGTGATACTATTTTCACATATCTGAACAAGCTCACCACCTGCAGAGATGAGCTTGGCATTGTGGGAATAACTACTGCTGATGATGATATGGTGAGCCTTGCTCTCCTTGGCCTTCCAAAGAGTTGGAATAGCCACCAAGACTTTATGAATGGAAGGGAGAAACTATCATATTAGGAACTACTGTGGTTGGACCTTATGCAGGAGGAGATCAGGAGGAGGACATGAGATGGTATTTCATCCAAGAATGATGATGAAGAAAATCTGGCCTTAGCAAGTAAGGCAAGGAAAGGGAAGGGGAAGGATTCCCATTTAAAATTTAATTATTCTCATGGAGGGAAGAAGGGTGACATGTCTAAAGTAATATGCTTTAATTGTCATGAGATGGGACATTATGCAACTAATTTCCCATCGAAGAAGTCCAATAAGGGATCCTCAAAAGGTTCGGAAGGTGAGGTGTTAGCATCTCAGTTCGAAATGGACTTTACCCTCATCACATGCATGGTGTCATCGATGATGGGTTGTGTCTAGTATCTTGATAGTGGAGCCTCATTCCACATAACTAGTGATAAAAATTTATTCAATGCCTTGGAGGAGAAAGACCTTAAGATGAGCATAGAGATGGGTGACAATGGAAGGCATAATGTTTCAAGAGTGGGCATAGTTGCTTTTCAGAGGGAGCATGGAGCTCCTCTCACCTTAATAGATGTGATGTATGCACCTGGACTAAAGAATAACTTGGTATCGGTCACGATGTTGGAGGACAAAAGCTACAATGTTGTCTTTAGTAATGGAAAGGTGTTCCTAAAACACATAACCACAGGCCAGACCAAGAGGATAGGGATTCGGGTGAAGAATCTCTATAAACTAGAGGTAGATGATTGTGCAACATTGGGTACAAAAGTAGAATTGGTGCAAAGCTAAGATATTGGAGAGTTGTGGCACAGGCGATTGGGCCATTTGCATCAAGGGGCTTTGAAGATAGTATCGCAGATATCTACAAGACTTCCCAAAGGTGAACTTGAGCAAGTTAACACATGCAAAGGTTGTACCTTAGGAAAGCACACCAAGTCTTCCTTTCATGATCGATACAGTTGAGAATAGGCTATCTTAGAGCAAATTCATACTAATTTATGTGGGCCATTCTCAACAGAATCCACAACGAAGCGAAGGTATTATGTGATTTTCATCAATGACTATTCTCGTAAATGCTAGATTTATTTCATGCAGAAGAAGGACTAAACTTTCACAAATTTTTGTGAGTTCAAAGCTTTGGTCGAGAAAGAGTCAGGGATGAAGATCAAGGCCTTGAGAAGTGACAATGGTGGAGAATATTTCTCTCAAGAGTTTAAGGACTTCTGTGTAGCGGGAGGAATTAAACAAGAGTTGATGGCACCTCATAACCCGCGGTAGAATGGGGTGTCCAAGAGGAAGAACATAACTATTTTAGGGGGAGCACAGGAAATGTTGCATGACCAAGGCCTACCACTTCACTTGTGGGCTGAGGCATGCAACACACTAGTCTATTTGCAGAATAGAAGCCCGCATCGCATACTTGAGATGAAGACACCAGAGGAAGCTTTCTCCCATAAGAGACCAGATGTGGGTCACTTTAGGATCTTTGGCTCATCGGTATATTTCCATGTGACAAAGGATCCATGGAAGAAGCTTGAACTGACAGCAGAGTTGGGAATATTTGTGGGGTACACTGATACACGTCACAACTATCAGGTGTACTTGCCTACTAGGCGGAGAACAGTGGTTCATAAATATCTGAAGTTTGATAAGTAGAAGGCCATGTGAGTTTCCCTTCAGAGGGAGCTCCAACTACAGGCTATGGAGGAAATGTTGGTTCCTAAGGAGCAGCAGCCTCAAACTGATGAAGAGCAGCTGCATGTAGAGGTTCTAGGAGTGGAGATATCCACTTAAGCAGAGTCTTCCAGAGATGGATGGAAGCGTACAAGGGAAGCTGACAGATTTTTGGAGTATGCGAGAGGGAATGTGGGAGCACCATCTTCTCAGCGTAGACAGAGGAGGTCACCTGAGAGGTACATTGGATACATGGCCCTTGCTAGGGAATGTGTTGAGACTGAGCCATCTTCCTTTGAGGAAGTAGTGCAGTAGCCAATTTGGGTTGATACTATGGTGGAGGAGTATGACTACATAGTTTGTAACAGTGTTTGAGATCTGGTTCCGAGACCAGAGAACAAGTTAGTTGTGAGTTCCCATTAGCTTTACAAGGTAAAGAAAGCTTCTGATGGTAGTGTGGAGAAGCGTAAGGTGAGATTTGTTGCCCATGGATTTTCATAGGTCGAGAGAATCATGTTGTTGTAGTATATTTCGACTGAGGAGCAAGATGATGCCATTTTGACAAAGGCATTGTCAAAGTGTAAATTCGAGTTCCATAGAGATAGGAACAGGGTGGCAAATAATCCCTTTCTTGTTGAAAGGGAGTTTTGAAATATGGCAACAAGAATATTCCAATTTAATCTTTCCTTGAATAAAATTTTGAATTAAAATTGAATTTAGTCTTAACAGCTACTTGGAAATAATTAATTAATTTGATTTGAATTAATTATTTGGAGAAATTCAATTTGGAAGTCTTTTTGAAGTCATGCAAGAGTTATCCCTTAAATTAAGGAGATAAGCCTTAAATTAAGGAGATAAGATTGAATTATATTTGAGTTGTAATTAGTTAACTTAGTTTACTGAGTTAAGTCCAGTTAGATTAGTTCCAAATTGTTTGAGGAACTATTAGAGAGGTTATAGTCAGTTGATGCATGCATGCACTCAACTAGTGTACTCTAGTTAACTGAAGATTCCCTCATCAAAAACTCATGCATGTCTATTCTAAGAAGACCCAACTGAGATTAAAGTCAAGGACAATGTACTATCAGTTGCATGTGTTTTCTTATAAATAAAACTCATGCATGTAGTCAAGGCATCATCCTTGAAGATCGCAGTTTTGGAGGCTTGATCATCCACTTGGTGAAGTTAAGATCATCCACAAGGAACAACACAAGGAAATAGGAGCTTGGAGGGTAGAGAGGAAGGCTGGAGAGAAGCCGAGATTTCCCATGAGCACCTGTGAGGATTGTACTGAGATTTGGCTAGCTATGAGAGCTAAGGCTTTGTATAATTCTTATGTATTTCCACCTTGTATGATAATACAATAGAGTGTGGAGAATTTAGCTGAGGCTTTCCCCAAAGTATTTACATGTGTATTGTGCGATTGATCCTTCTTATTCTGGTTATATTTTTTAGCTCAATCTTTAAGCTTCTGCAAATTGATATTAGAAGTAGGTTATAGTATTTTGCTTTGATTTATCTTTCATTATCGGGTTAACCTACACAGATTTTCTACAAGGGAGAATCCGTAGATGGCTCTTATTATTTGAGGAGTACGATTTTGAAGTTGTTGTGAAGCCTAGACGATTGAACGCAAGACGAGACCATCTGTCACGCATTGAAACAACGGAGGAACCTACTAACTTAGAAGAAGGATTGCCTGACGCATAGCTATTTATAGTGTGTGTCATGGATGGTCATTTTGAGGATATAATACACTTCCTAACAATAGGAACTACATCGAAAGGATACACTATCCAGCAAAAGAAGGAATTAGTGGTGTGCACAACAGATTTCTTTGTCATTGCTGGGAATCTATGCAAAATGGGGACTAAAGAGATATTGCGACAATATGTACCTGATTTCGAAAGAATCAGCATCCTCACGGATGCTCATGGGAGTGCCGCGGGAGGACATTATGCAGGGAGAACAACCACGCAGAAGATTCTACACGCAGGATTACGGTGGCTAGCCCTTCATCAGGACTCAAAAGCATATTGTAAGGCATGTGATGTATGTCAAAGAATAGGCAGGCCATCATGGAGGGATGAAATGCCTTTGAATCCACAAATGACGTTGCAACCCTTCAAGAAGTGGGTGATAAACTTTGTAGGACCAATTCAACCACAAGGAAAGACATGAGCAAGGTACATTATCACTGCGACAGAGTATTTGACTCATTGGGTTGAAGCATAAACAATGAAGGATTGCATGGGCGTGACTACCGTGAAGTTCCTATTTGAGCATGTACTAACCCGATTTGGATGTCCGAAGATCTTGATGAGTGATCATGGTACACACTTTCCGAATGAGACGATCAGCGCACTGACAGAGGAATTTCAGGTATACCACCAGAAGAGCACACCTTATCACCCACAGGCCAATGGGATAGTGGAGGCTTCTAACAAAGTGCTTGAAAATGTGTTGACCAAGGTTTGCAATGCTCAATGAAGTGATTGGGACCTATGCATACCTATAGTACTGTGGGCTTATCGAACGACATGCAAGAAGTTGATGGGACAAACCTCTTTTAGGCTTGTCTATGGTGTGAAAATGCCTATAGAATACATCGTGCCTAGTCTACGCATAGTAGCGCTCACATGTATGACAGACTGTGGAGCCCTATAGGAGAGGCTCGTACAGCTAGATGAGCTCAACAAAGAAATATTTTTGGTTGGATTTCACCAGTAGGTAAAAAAGCAACGTGAAAAGGCATGGCATGATCGACAGATCAAGCAGTACACATTTAAGGTAAATGACCTAATTTTGTTATATGATAGTAACTTTGATAAATTTCTAGGGAAATTCAAGATGCACTGGTTAGGGCCTTATGTTATTAAGGAGATTACTGACAGAGGAGTGGTATAGCTGGTCAAATTAAATGGAGAACCCTTCCCAGGAAAGGTGAATGACAGTCGCTTAAAGCCATACACCAGCGGTCCAGCCATGTGACTAAATGAAAGTAGCATAGTCTTAGCACTCTAGGTAGCTAAAAGGAGGCGCAGGACTATAAACTACACTACCCGAGTTGGGGAGCTGCGCAATTGGAAGATGATGCAAAGCAACGATGTGTCACCGGGTCCACGACAGCACGGAAGGAGCTACACTACCCAGGGAGAAATTGCACAAGTCAGCCGGAAAGTGACTGTTAAAGTCACTATTCATGAAAAGACGGTAAAAGTGAGGCCAAATGGAGCAGGCGGGTGGCATTTAAGACAAAATTTATGGCTTAGATCCTTGAAAATCTACTGCTAATCCAGCATTAATGAACCAATTTTGAGGGGAACGGTCGAATTTGAATTCAAAATTTCCTATAAATTAAGAGTGGTTGTCCAACAAAAAACACTTGGCATTTTGAGAATTGAGTTGTTGCACTCTCAGGTGCACATGAACTATGAATTCTTTCAAGATCTAGTAGTGAGTCCGACATTTGAACAATTGTCAAAGGAGACACATGAACTAGTGAACAACGTCATGTCAAAACGTGCAGAAGCTATGGACGCCGAAGGACTAGCATCCAAGGAGAATGTGCAAGAAATTGATATGGAGGCAGAAGTAGCTGCTCCAGAAGTAGATGAAGTATTGGAGAAGGTCCCTAAATCCCTGATAATGCCAAGACTAAAGCCAACCCCAACCAAGGAGACCATGAAGGACAAGAAGGGCAAGCAGCCTGCCATACCAATGTGCGCGTTGCCAAGACGAAACCCACCAAAGCCCACTGCCAGGAGAAAGGCAAGGCTATAAACCTAGAAGTAGAGGAGGAGGATATAGAAGACATCTCGATGGACGAGGAGGATGTGGGAGTGAAAATAGAGGAGGTTGAAGCCCAGGGTGTGGACCCTATTACACTGTTGCAAAAGCATGTCCCTTCATGCAAGCATAAGTCCAAGGTCCCAAAGGACATTGATGAAAGTAAGACTCCCCTGCAAACCCCTCTGCTACTGGATGAAATTGCTTTTGATGGTTCACGCTTGGCATGGGTTCCGATATTGAAGCTCGAAGACGGGGACTGAGCAGACCACAAGAAGTTCTCACACATGGCGTCCGAATAGCTGATGCACCGCATCATAGACACGAATACGGGGATGACAACATTAGAGCCGTGGAGGTGGCTCAAGAGGGTAGAGAAGGCAAGATTGTTGAACTTGCTCTGGGTGCTGCACTATAATCGCAACCCTATGACAATTTTGGTCATCAAGCATTTGTTGTTCTTAGTGCATTATGGCTGCCTATGGCTGGAGGAGCCGATACCCATCACTGATATGTTGATTCACAAAATAATGTGCCTATTGTATACAAGTGAAAATCCAGCTATGATCTTTTGCAGCAAGGGTGGCAAGTAGTCACTCACAGAATCAATGAAGGAGAAGTTCAAACTGGTGAAGAAGTCATGCGGGTACGCTATCTCAAGCACATGTGACCCTGTTGTGAAGGTGGCAACCCAGATCCTTGCAGGGAAGGTGATGTGGAAGTTTCGCATTGATGAGGTGTCAGTGCCTATCGTCGCATTCACACAACAGTGCATGGAAGGAGTCTAGTTTAACTAGTCAGACTACCTTTGTAGAGAGTTCCTAGCAAACTGCCGCGAAGTGCAAGAGAAACGAAAGACCTTCCACTACACATGGCTCTTACTGTTGATCATGCTAATAGCATGGGAGCTACCAGAGGAGAGCCAATTCCCCTCAGTCACACTAGACATTCCTGAAGCAGTGAAGTATGCTTCGTTGTGGGCAACCAAGGATGCGGAGTGAGTTCGGGACAACAAGATCTTCTAGATCTTGATGGAAATGAATATTAGGATGGCCATCAATCACAAGCCACGATTGTTGCCCATGGTATATGCTAACCTGTAGAGCTATGCCGAGTTTAAAGCTAATTTCCATTGGATATCAATCAGGGGACGGAAGAACCCTGTGTAGAAGTGGTACGATTTGTTGTACCTAGCCCTAGATGATGCCATCGATGTGGTGCTTGATAAATGGTCGGTTGAGTGGCACACCACCATAGACTTGGCGGTGGGTGGAACCAAGTCCACTGCATAGAAGAAGAAGGAAGAGGCCAAGTTGAAGATGTCACAGATGGTTGAAAGGAGGAAAAGGTAGGCTGTTAAGAAGGCCCAAGCAAAACAGGCAGGAAAAGAGGCAGGAAAGTAGACAGGTGGCACAAAGTGGGGCTCTGACAAAGGCACGTGATTGCCTTCACCTAAGACTGAAGAGGAGGACACAGAGCAGCATAGCACAGACCCTCAGGAGACGTCTGCCTGCATTAAGCACCTAAGAGAGCTAGAGAAGGGAGGATTTAGGAAGAAATCCAAAGCAAGCAAGACCTCGTTGGACCCTATCACATTGATGAAGGGAAACTTATATGACATTCATGACACAGTCAAAGATGTCACCACAGAGGCCCTGCAACAATTTGAAAAGTAGTAGCAGATCATCCTAGGGACCATCCATACTAGGTTGCAGGAGTTGCAGACCCGTGCGTCGCAAGCTGGTACACTGTTTATCAGCTTGGTTATCGACACATCAAAGGCTACCGATATGTTGTGCATGAAGGCTTTTAGTGCGATAGTGTTGCTAGATGGAGCACTAACCACAAAAAATGAGGCTGACAGGCCCACTGTCAGTGTCTTGAAGAGAGTTGGATTGAACCTGGCAGCGCTTCTGTGCGAAGCACTCCACCTCTTGCACGATGGAATAATTGCAGAGCTGAGCAGCCGTGAGCACTACGCCCTCCAAGTGATAAGTGAATAGAGGATAAAAAATGAACAGATGGATCTACAAAGAAATGTTTCCATTGCCATTGAGGCTAAGGTGACCAGCCAGAGCTAGAAGATCATATAGGTCATTGAGGAGGCATGCAGAATGGTCCCAGAGTTGGCCATTCCAGAGGAGGAGACAATCTAGGTCCGCATCCATAGTTTGACCATAGGGGTGCACGACACTCAGATAGAGATGGTGCAGGTTCAGTTGGAGCTAAAACTACAAATTACAGAGCTCCAGTTGAGGGCCCAACCTTCAACACTACCAAAGGTAAAGGAACAATGGGCTGCCACTGTCACAGAGGTAGTCACGGCAGTGGAGAGTGTAGTAGCAAACTGCACACAGTTGTTTGAGCAATTGTTTGAGGTCCTGACCAGCTTGCAGGAGGACCCAAACATCCAGAGGTTAGAGACAGAAGCGCGAAAACTCCAACAATGCTATGAAAAAGTTAAGGGAACAACACGAACTATCACACTGACATAGATGTTACCCATGCTACAAGAAGCCAAGCAACTGAAGGAACAAGTGGATGCAGCATTGCACAAGGAAGTCGTGCTTAAGGCGCGACTAAAGCCCTGGCTAGAGGAAGCTTACCCAGTCACATGAAATATTGAAGGTAAGCTTGCAACTCTGCAAGCAACCCAACAACAGCTTCAGGCTAACAGCGCTGGAGTAGTAACCGAGAAGACAATTAAAGATGCGAAGCAGGAAGCAACTCAGTGCACGACTGAAGTTGTGGTCATCCAGGTCGAGCTGGATGGGCTTCACATAAATATCTTTGCACCTGCCGAGTGACGAAGGCAAGTCACAATGTTTGTGTTGGGGTCCTGTTCGGAGTGGGATCCCCCAAGGGCAGTTTTGGGGCTAAAAGCCCATGTTAAGTCAAATTTTGTAATATAATTATAAAGACTCTGCATTTTGTGGTCGCAGAGCGCAAAGGTGTTATGTGTCAAAAAGGGTAGTCCACCCTTAGTTTTGTAAAGTAAAGTCGATTGTAAGAGACCTACCCATGGTTTGTGGACCATGGGATTATATAAAAAGAGTTAAGCTCTAAGTAGTTAGGGCAATGAGGAATGAATGGAATAGAAGATCATGTAATAGAGTGATAGCTCTGAAGAACAAGTCTAAGTCTTAGGTCGTAGCATAGCTAGAGGCTCTGTAGCTGAGTGTGCAGAGGCCTAGGGTAGAAGTCCACAATTGAGTGTGTGGAACCCTACAACTATGTGTGCAGGCTAGACAAAGTCTGTAAATACTTGGAGGATATTAATAAAAGGGGTTATTCTGCAATTTCTGTGTCTTTGTTCTATTGATGTATTTGGATATTTTATGTATGAATTTTTTTATTATACTTATATGATGCATGAATGAATGCAATTAGATTGAATAATTGAATGCAATTACGAATATCTACTTATGCATTGTCAAATTTAAGTATTTGACAAGATAAGAAAATCACTTAGGATAATTGGGGAATCTGCACGACACACTGCCATAACAGTGCAAAAGTACTTGAGCCATAGGTTAGGGTTGCATGAAATTCAATCGTATACTTTCACAAAGGTATTGAAGGCTAGAATAGAGAGTTTGTCTTGCAAGCCCTAGAGCGAAGCCACCTATGCAAAGGCATGGATAGAGGGAATCAAACGACATCACAATCATCTCAGGGTGTGGAAACTTAGTTCCAGCATCCCCCTATACTATTTTGGGTGAGACTTTGGTCCGTGCTCCATGGGCTAATGCCCAAAGGGCCAGTAGTGTAGGGATTTGTTTGGCTAATTAACGCTAAACCTAGGTCAGGCCCCCTCAAACCAACAACAGGCATGGGGTTTGAGAGAGGACTATTGGAAGTATTTGTATGTTGTTGAGATTATATTAGAAGGCTTGTCTTGCAAGGGAGAGGGTTGGAGATTGCAGAAAGGGCTTGCTAGGTCAAGGCTACATGGTTGCACGGCTTTTCTCTAGTTTTATCAATATAAGCAATTTTTCTTTCTCAATTACATCTCTATTGATTTAATTTGTAGGATTCCTTGATCACCTACATGAGTTTTGGTTTCATAATTGATCATTTCACATGTATAATTGGTTAATTACTTCATTATCTCTTTGACTATATGTTGTATGCTTTGATCTCTTGCTTTTCTCTGGCTTTACAGATCTATTTCAGAACATTGCAAAGAAGCTATTGGGAGCAATGAGAAGGCATTTGGATCATCAAAGAGCGCATGATAGAAACCTTTGATGGACTCATCAATTAGTTCGCTAAACTGGTAAGAGGCCTCTTTCATTGTATTTCTTTTAAACGATCAGAAATTAGAGAAATGTAGAAATTACTGTATGTTTGTTACTAGGGTTAGAATCCTAGGGAGATTTATCTTATCCACAAGAGAGATTTGTCCTCATAACAAATAATGACATGAAATTAATTAAGACCAATGGGAAACACCAATTGTATTAAGATTATACCTAGATATCCACTGATAATTTACAAAATGACCATTATATTTTAAAGAAAAGAAATAGGATCAAAGATCCCTGAGAGAAGATTTTGTAGTAATTTAGAACATATGGTATTGACCAACATGAACTATTTCTTCATTAAGCCATTCTTCTAACTTAATAGTCCTTGGTGGAAACAGAAGACCCATTTTTTATAGTAAATATGCTTAATAGTTGAATTCTCTGTAAACATGAAAAAAGGATATGGATTGAAACTCATTGACCAGCTTCTCTACTTTGGTTTTCCAATAGGATAGACTTAGGAACTACAAGTCAGACTTCCCATAAGGCTAGTCTATTCCACCAGTTGTTATCTTTAAGATGTGTAATGATTTTTCTATGAGAATTAGACCCTAGGAATTCAGGAGTTCTACTATAGTACTGGTGTCAAGGAAAAACTCCATGCTAGTTTTTCGAACATGTTTTCTAGCAAGAATGATGAAAAAACCACCTACACAATTTTACCCTTGAGCTACACCATTAAACAAGGCAACAACATATTGAAGTTTAAGTACAAGATGGAACGTATTTCTGCTATGAAAAACCTTGATCTTGGGAGGATATTCCTTCCATTATGCTACCACTTGGGATGTGTCTAGAATCAAGTTGGGTATTTTATTTTCAAAAATAATTTTTTTCCTTAAACCACATAAATTCCATGCAATAAAAATGGGAATTGAAAATAAACTTTTCCTGTTGGTATACAAGAACAAAAGGCAATCATAAAATTATTCAGAAATATTTGTTATCTTGATCCCAAGAACAACTAGGACATTAGACCATAAATATTTAGCAACCCGACACCTGAGAGAAATATGTTCTATGATTTCCCCCTCTCCACTGCATATAACACAAATGTTGGGACCTTTAAAGTCCCTTTTTTGGCAAGTTATCCGAGGATAAGATTTTATTCTTCATTACAAATCACAAGAAATTTTTGAGTTTGATAGGAAGGTTTTGTTTCTATATTATAGAAGGCCACCCAAAGTCCTCCACCTAACAAGAAGAGATGGAAATTTCCATGTATGTTATTTTTGCAATCACCCTACCAAACAAAGTTATCCTAGGACCAAACAAGTTTACCCTTTTCATTGGAAAGACTTACATTGAGTGTTAGATTGAAAAAAAAAAATGATCCCATTTGTAAGGAAAGTTTGTCTTGCAAAAATAAATTAAAAGAGGAGAGCCACTGACCTTTGGAAATGTTAAAATGGAAAGAGATGAAAACTTGAGCTAGCATAAATAGACCTTTGGAATAGTTGAGGAACTTGACCAATGAATCAGATAAGAATCAATAAGGAATTCCACCAAGGAGGGGATCTTTACCCAAACAGATCTGAAAACCATTGTCGATCTTCCATAAGAACCACTTAAAGATCTAAGGGAAAGAAGACATGAGTCCCTTCTAAATAATAGACTCATAAACAACTAAGACAAAAGAGTTTGTAGCAGATTTACAAACCTAATCAATCAAGGATTGTATTTTGAAGCACTTATCCTTGATCATAGAACTCCATAATCCATTGTTTACCAAAGCTCCCCACAAATTCTTTGTAGAAAGAGATTTCACAAAGAAAAAAATATTTTTGAGTCCCCAACACCCCAAGAATTTCTTCCTGACCATATGAAATGAAAAATTCGTTGTCTGATTTTGTTGAAAATGAAATATGGAATCCTAACCAAGCTCATCCATAAAACTGTAATTCTTTCAAGGACCAATTTTTCTAGCACCAACTAACCCCAAAGAGAACCACCGGTGCCACCAACAACCAATTTGTTTTTCCGCGTTCCTGGCTAACCAAAACCATTCCTCTTTCTTATAATTATTTGGGTTGAGCCAAAAGCCTAGATATTTGGACTGAGTGTCTAGATCCTCTTCTTGCAAAGCCATATATTCTTTAAACAAACTAGAACTGAATCCTTAATCTCATTATGAAGATTTCGTATAATACCTTGGCCCTTTCTAACATAACTTATTAACATATTAGTTTATGGGATATTAAACATACTCTTGAGTTATAGTAAAAATTAATTAATTTCATTCCAAACTAAAGTATAAGTTGCATTTTTATGAATTTTCGATTTTTACAAAATTAAAATAATAAACAACTAATAATGAGTGGGAAATTATTTAGTCAATGGAGGAAAGAAGAATGAAATGACGAAATAAAGGAGATAGCGACATAAAGATGGGAAAAAATTAGAAAAGAAGTGATATCATGGGGGTCAATGAAACAAATGAGGATTGGGCCTAATAAGGAAACCAAAGGAGACTCGAAGTAAGAAGATTGGGTGAAAGCAAAGAATACAATGACTACCTAAACTGTATAATTTTGGCTATGGTGGATTCTTCACCTAGCCGATATCTTTCACTAGTTGTATTCATTTACCTAGTTAAGAAAGAATTCCTCACTGTGTGAAATCTTAGTTGTGCTCCTTCACCAAATCATGGTTGATATCCTTCACCTGGGAAAGATTGATTCCTTTCCCGTGTGGAATACAACTTTTTTTCCTTCATTAGGTGAAAATAGTCACTTCTTTGTCAAACATTGACTCTTCTTCACCATTCATGGATTAAATGACAATTGTCGGAATATGAGTTAAATTGAACTCAAGCTAGGGTTGGCCACTTGAATAACTTGGTATGTTATCTTGTGTTACCTCTCTCTTGCATTACATTTAGTGCATGAAGTGTTTCTTTATTGTGATGAGATGATTTTACTTTATTAGGCAAGACCCCTTTCGTGGGTGGGGGTAAAAGAAACAACTTTTAGTTCAACTTTGATTTTTTATTTGAATTATAGTTAAAGTAAGTAGTTTTGTCAAGTTCTAAGGTTTTAGTACTTTATCATGATCATCAACATAGTTTAATGGTTCTTTGTAGATGGTTTCACCTAATATGTCTCTCAAATATGAAATCATTCCATTAATTGGTTATGTGGGTTAAGTATTTGGTGGTCATCAATGACAATTCATTGGTGAGAATGGTGCATTAGTACTACTATAGGTATTTAGTTCTTTAGGTCAGATATTAAGAACTTAGTGTCCATGATAACACTTTACAAGTACACATTGATATCATATGGAAAGCTACTTATAGGAAAATTAATGGGTTATATTTAAATTCCCAAACCTTTATGTTTTGAGCTGCTTGTTAAGTATGTTTTCAAGAGGGTGATTTAAATATTTGTCTAAGTTGGAGGATGACTCTTTCTGGGAAAGGTGACTTAAAACTATCCTTAGTCACCAAGGCTACTATGAACAAAATCTTAAATAGACAACTCAGGATGATTTGATGTTCAAAGTTGGTAAGTGCAGACCTCCCAAGAATGTGGGTGGAAAATTATCATGAAAAACTATATTTATCATAAATATACAATTACAAATTCAAAACGATGTGAATTTTTTTAATGGAAATGTGAAATATGAAAAATAGAGAAAAATTTGTAAAATAATGGATGACACATGTTGCATTTATCATTATAGAAAACTATTCTAAGGAATAGCCAAGTTAATGGCTTGAGAAACTAGGTGGAATGAGAGCCTTGAATTAGCGAAAAATGTGATGTTAATGTATAACCTTTTTTTTAAATAACTCCAGGTTTCTTTTATTCATCGTACAAAAACGTGGTCAAATTGAAAACTATTTCTCTCTAATGGGTTGCCCATAGAGTTGCAGAAATTTAGTTGGATTTGGTCAGAAAAATGTTGAACAAGTGAAATCATTTTTTTTATAAGATGGTTGAATCTAAATGTAGTCCTACTTTTGTACTGAAATGGCCAATAGGGTTATTTTTTGTAACTGTGGTAGAAAATGATAGTAGTGGCGACATAGTTCAATAGAACAAATTTACTGCTACAAAGGTGGTGCTTGGTTTATGTGAAAATTTCAAGACTTAGATGACTATTGTTCTCATGATGTCAATCAAACAAGTAGATTCCTAAAATTAAATTTTAGTTCATAGCATCAATCACACAATAATTAGAAATTAAATAGCGAAACCTGTTGATGGTGTTGGACCCGCCAACATGTGAGGGGATCTCCCCAGTAATAAGTTCCAACTAGACCTCATACTATTTGGAGTAGGAGTCCCAACAGTTGGTAGTACGGTATGGGCTTGACTGTAGTTGTGCGTGGAGGTAAGTAAGATGTCGTTGTTGGGAGCAAGGGTGTGACCTTGCAGAAAGTCAAGGAAGGTGCATGAAAGGCTCTAACACACGGAAGGGGGAGTGAGTGAACCCCTTAGAAACCTGTGATAACACACAGCTTGAAAGGGAACACATGAGTAGAAAGACATCATGAGATGGAATGCAGGATAGCCAACGATCCAATTTGATGGGTTAAACCAACAACACGCTTTCATAAGATTCATACAAACACATACGAAATAGTCCATACATACATTCGTAAATTTCAACTACATGCATCATTAAAGTAACCAGGATAGCTGAACTACAATAACAATATATGCATGAAACATGTTGGCTCTGTTATATTAAAAGAGTGAAAGATCCAATCATACATACAACCATGAAAACCACTAGCCCCAATAGCGGAACATTACAGTCATTGTCTCCTACTCTTCCAAAGAGATGTACTAACTCTACACTGTGGAGAAGCCATGATCCAGATTTAAACAAGAAAGCAACAAATTACAAATATAACCATAAATACAAAATGTGGTAGAAATGACACTTCATTTCATTAATATCAAATACTGAAATATGCTTACAAACAAAATGGAAATAAGACTAGCTCGGGCGATGGTAGCTTATCTCTAAGAATAGATGTGGCGGCTACATGCCTCTCAACTACATTACAATGAGGCTTAAGGGCCTTTTTATTATTGAACAATAAGAGAAAAACCTAAAAAATCAAAAACCTAACCCGAGATGTAACACCAAGAGTTTATGGGCCCTATTGGGGTTAGTCAGAGACCCAACCTCCTGAGGTCATGATTTGGTCATATTATCTCCATTTGGCGCGCATGATACCCCATTGGAAAGATCTCTCCGAAGAATATGAAGGAAAAGATGATTTAAAATAGAAAATCACTCGTACAATATTGCCAAAAAAACATCGTTTAGGGCCTCAAAATGGCTCCGCAAGTTTAAGACCCAAAAAACTGCTAAAAATAGTAAATCGTGCTATAATTAAGGAAACCAAAAAACTGAAAGAAACAATGGTGGGGGTCCAAGTGGAAATGGCGGGTGGCCACCAATATCCACATGGATTATTCCTCCCCCCTTAGGAAGAAATGGTCCCCATTGCATTGAGTTCCTCCATGACATGGGGAATCTTATGCTGAATTTGTTCCCAGGTGAGCCACTTGCCCCGGTGAAGGAGTTGGCTTGCTTTGATAACTTGATACAGTTGGATCTTCTGCAGGTGAGTGTACTTGATCTGCGTGTCCATCATCCAACCAATTTTGGCTTGTTCCATGCAATCTGGATTTAACTCTATAGGTGTGAGTTGTTCTGCAATGTGTGATGTGTCTAGCAATAGTGGGAAGTATGGTTGAAGGCAGTCCACATTGAACACTGGGTGTAGGCCAAGGAATGGGGTAATGTTGAGGCCAAATGCATTGTCTTCCATAGCCTTGGTAATGGTGTAAGGACCATATCGGAGTGGTGTAAGTTTCTGATTGACTCTGATAAGGTGTTCTTTTCACAAATGCAACTAGACTTTGTCACCCACCTGAATCTTGTGTGGTACCCATTGTTGATCATGTCACTGCTTGTACTTGGAATTTGATTTCTCCAGAATGTCGTGGACCTACTAGTGGATTTTTTGGATGTGCTCAATGAAGTTGTTTTCCTTATCGGTTTTGGATTGTACATGAGATGAATCTACCTAAGTAGCTACAATTGGCATGGCCACATCAATGGGACATAGTGGCTGGAATCCGAAGCCCACTTGAAAAGGGTTATTGCCAGTCGAGTTGTGGAGAGCCTAGTTATAGTTGTGCTAGACATAGGGGAGGATCTGATCCCATGTGCATGGATTCTTTGAGTTGTACATTAGCAGAATGTGTACGATCATCCTGTTGGCAACCTCTATTTGGCCATCAGTTTGGGGATGGAAAGTTGTGGACTTAATGAGCTTGGTGTCCAACATTGACCAGAGACTGGATCAAATTTATTGAGGAACTTTCTATCCCGACCTAAGATGATATATTGTGGGATCCCAAAGTGTACCCACACTCATTCAAAGAAGAGTTTAGCAGTGGCTTCCGCTATGATATTCTTCTTGCAGGCCGCCATAATGGCCATCTTTGAGAATCTGTCCATGACCACAAAAACGCAGTCATTGCCATGCTTAGTAGAAGGAAGGCCCAACATGTAATCCATGGAGATGGATTCCCAAGGTTGACTAGGGGTAGGCAGCAGAGTATAGAGGCCTTTCTTCTTGATGGTTAGTTTGGAAATGACACAGGAAATGGAGGATCTGATGTACTTCTCAACATCGTGTCAAAGATTCGGCCAATAGAAATAATTCTGTAGTACTGCCACCATTTTCTCGACCTCGAAATGCCCAGTGGCCCAACTGTAGTGTGCTTCCCAAATCATCTTGGCATGCTCACTTAAAGGAACACAAAGGTGTCCTAAGTGGCATAATAGGGCATCCTAGAGGTGAAAATATGGAACTTGCTGATGCTCCAAGAGCATCTTGTATGCATGGTTGAGTTCCACTTTTGTAGAGAAGTGGAAAATCAGAAGTCTCTTTCCCACAAGAGTTGAGAACAGTGGTTAAGCCATGATTGGCGGTTGGTTGAGGCAATATGCAACATTATTAGTGCTTCCCTTCTTATAATTGATATTCACATAGAATTGTGGCAGGTATGTGGACCACTTTTGATGGCGATCATTCTGAAAATTTCCTTGTGTCTATATGAACTACAAGGTGTTGGTAGGCCAAAATGCTCCATTTTTATAGCCTTCCTATTACAAAACCACAATCATTAACCTTTTTTTATCTACATAAACCTCGTCATTCCTACACTAGTCTAAGAATATTGTCTATTCCTACATAAACTTTATATTTCATGTTTAAGGTTTATTAAGTGCTTAATTAATTATTTTAAACAGATTTCAAGCCTTTAATATTTCTTTTAACTTATATTTACTTTCCTAAAGTATTTGAAAAGCTAAAGTATTAATATTTACGCTAGCTTGATCTAGTGCAGGCAGATTCCTGCACTGCTAACAACTATCCGTTTCATGGTCTTCGTAACATTTTGATCACTTCACGTGAGCATCTTGGTACACATCATCCAGCTCAGTTGTGGTCATCAAAGTTGAACTCAAAGCAGAGGACAATCAGGGATATGGCTGAGGATCAGGTCTACAGACAATGAATAGTTCACACTTTATTATAGCCATTGGCTTAATTTTGTAATTTTGTTTGTTATTTCGTTTCAACTGAAAGGCTTGATTTGGAACAACTATAATTTTTGGTTATGAACATAGGCCGAAGGGTTGTATAAAATGTAGCTTTCAGATAAAGTTAAGCTAGCAAGCGATAGCAATAGCGGCATAGTTGTAATCTCTAGTTTATTTGTAATTTCGTTGTCACCCTCGTTCTAGGATGGACTTGAACTCAAATGTATATTTGCTTATTAGAATTAATACCAGGATTTGTGCCATGGTTTTCTCATTCTGCATTATGATTCTTCATTGATGTGATAGTAACGTGCTGAAGGCTTTCATTTCCTAAAATGGGAAACGAGCTGGTTAGCTAGGGCCTAGCCAACTGATCTCGTTTACCCTCTTGCTTTGTTATCTTAAAGGTGTGTTAACTCTATTTATTTATAGAAGCGTGGTTTGAATCTTGATTTTGTGCTTTCTTACAAATTCTAATTTATTTCATTAAAATAGTCAAGTGTGAACAAATCCGTTGAGTAAAAGTTAAATTCAATTACCTCATGTAATTTCTCTTTCTTGGTTTTCTTTCGCTTGGATTGTGCAAACAAGATCCTTCATGCACTAGTGCATGTAGGATCTTGCACCCTAGTTCGCTAGTTCGTTTACAACAAATGTTTCATTCTTGTTCTTTTATACGACTTAATCTATTTCTACAAAGCAAGTGTTTATCATCCGAAGGAGGAATCTTTAATACTAAAAGTTAAATTCTTAAAGATTAAAGATAACTTCATGAAATCGAAAATAAAGCTGTTGCATATCTCAAGTTGTATTTTCACCGCACGATTTAAGGAAACAGACAAGAAGTAATCTGGAATATGATATTGAACTGTTTCAAGTTATATTTGATTATATGCAAAACCCCTTTGACTGAAGAAATTTTTCTTTACTTTCGAAGATTATTTTTAACTTAAGAGTTTATTTCTATTTGTGATATTTAGTCAATTAAATCACTCTTTTCATGTGCAAGATTATTTCAGATTCTACTTGAATTCTTTTTATAGTTAGCATGCTCTTTTATTTTCCCAAAAGAAAATTGGCATATCTGGTGTAGGAAGCTTTGTTCTGGTACAAGGACTAGTGTCTTGTTACAGGAACAGAGTTCTCCAAGCCGTAAGGCTTAGAGCCCCTGCAGGAAAATATAAGTCTTCAGTATAAGTGTACGATATACTTCTCACATAAGTTCTATACCTACACTAGTACAAGTAGATTGCAAGAGTACAGGAATGACCACTCAGCGTGAGAAGGAAAATCATTTAGAATGTAGATATTTTCAAGGGCCCACTTGTTAAAATGCCATCACCTATACTGAAGATAGACATAGAGTTTCACTTCAGCAATTAAGATTGTTTACAGCAGTGTGAAAGTTCCTTTATTTGATTTCTTTGCAAATGCATTCTTTTACATTCCATCACTAGAATTACTTTGGTGTTAATTTCCTTTGAGATTTTTTTGTTTGATTCAGCAAAGTTTTAGTTGAGAAGTAGGAATATAAATAGGAAACTTTCATACCACTTCTGGCATTACCTATGCTTCATCTCTAATTTTACGAAACCCCCTAGTTGAAAATTAAGTGTTGAAGGAGCTTGCTTAAGTGCAATTACTACACCCAACATTTTGGCACCATTATTGGGGAGGTGATTTGAATTGGTAAGAATTTTCTGTTTTTACAATAGGGGTAAGTTTGTTATTATTTTTTCCTGTACTGTGCTTCTATTTCTTGAAGGAATTTATAAGTGTTTAGTTATTTTTGAGTTGCAGCATTTTATTGGAATTTTTTTTTGCCATTTTTTGAAATGAATTCCTAAAAGAGGTAGGGGTCCAAAGCCCACTAGGGGCCAAAGTAATACTGATAAATCTGAAATCAAATCTCATATTGGGCCTTCTTTTGTAGGTAGAAATTCCAAACAAACCCAGACTCGTCGCGTAGGAACATTCTACGTGGTCTCTGGTAGCAACGGTCCAGGTGTGACACAACCCACAAAGGGGAAGAAGGGGACTATTAGAACCCATAGTCAACCTTCTCAACCTGTTGAGAGTGGTTCACTTGGAGGAGAAACAATGGCAGATCAGGAAGACAATGCAAAAGGAACTAGTGAAAATCAAGTAAATGAGGAACAATCCACTTTTGGATTCCCAATTATGGATCCTGATACGCAAGTACAAATGAAAAATATTTCACCATCAACTCTTCCTCATTTATATGGTAAGGTACATGAAGACCCAAATTATTTCTTGTTTGAGTTTGATATTTTGTGTTGAATTTATGATTATTCATCTGATGCCCAGAAGTTAAAGTTGTTTCCCGCAACACAACACTCCTCTCGTTCATGCTACTAGGAGGAAACACTATATCTTCTTGGGAACAAATGAAGAGGGTGTTCTTGTCAAAGTATCAATAATATTGTAAAACTAGAGATATTCAAGATGAAATCTTTATTATTGTGCAAAAGGATGATGAGACTATAGAAGACTACTTGGAGAGATTCTTGTACATCCTCAAGAGGTCAAAGCACAAATTTTATCTAAGTACCGATAGAACCTTGTTCTTACATGGGCTTACTAATGGTGCTAGGAATAATATAAATTTGTTAGCAGAAGGGGATATTGCTGAAAAATATTTTGATCAAATATGTGATTTGTGCAAGAAATTCTCGAGGAACCAATATAGATCTGGTAAAGGAATTCGGAATAGAAATAAGAAAACTGAATCTACTGATGTTATGATTATTGGATTAGAAAAAAAAATGGGCATTATGAAAATTGAAATAATGAATATTGTTAGTAAACAAATAGACTCTTTGAAGTTTCAACAAAAACTTGTAGAGGAACAAGAGTCATTGTCTATTTTTTGTCCAAAATGTAGAAAAATGCATCTTTGAAGAGAATTTCCTCTTGATGTTAAAGAAACCAATAAATGTGAAATTTGTACAAAGAACCATGCCAAGGAAAAATGTACCTCCATACCTAAACTGAAAGATGTACTTGAAGGAGGACAACCTAAAGCCGAATCATTGTATGCTATGGGAGCATGAAGAAACTGGCCTCAGGTAAGTGCAGGTATGGCTCCTCAACTTCCACCGCATTTTTTTGCTTATAATGCACATCCATGTTCCTATCCTAACACTAGTCACTCTCAACACTGGCAACATGGGAACCAATATCATTATGGACAACCCTCCCGATCTTGGAAACAAGGATGGAGAGGGCCAAAACATTCACACCATTCCTATCCTACACCTATGCAGTCATACCCACCTACACATGCACCTTACCCAATACCACAACTATCATTACCTCAGCTGAGTCAGCGAATGCCACCATTGCCTTTACCTCCACCGTTTCAACCTCCTCAGCTACCTACCCAACCCCAATGACAAAGCAATACAAATGATCCACTCTATGAACCAACTTTCCTCATCTAGATATCAGTCCATGCCAGTTCGAGTCAATGATCTCCAATTGAGATCATGGAAGTAGTAACTTCAGAAAATAAAAAGCGGCCTATGGTGAAACGAGAAATGTGAGGAGGAAATTCCTAACCATTCCGAAAAATATGTCACCATACGGCCCATCCTCGTACCCTCTAAGCCTTTTCCATCTTCTTCCAACTGACCTCCCTATCCGGAGAGGTTAGTTGTGGAGAAGAATGACCCCATTCCTGAGTATAGCCTAGCCTCTGAGCTTAGGAACCTTTTCATAAAGGTACCTTTGCTCCAAGCTATCAAAGAGATCCCCATTTTCACAAAAATCATTAGGGAAATCTATCTCAAGAAGCCAAAAAGGAGAAGATTAGAACCTCAAACTATTCAATTTGTTGGTAGAACAGCAAAGTTAATGATGGGGTGTACGCACATGGGGAAATACACCGACTCCAAAGACCCTGTTGTCTCTGTTCAGACAGGTGATGTCCTTGTCTCCAATGTACTTATAACCTGGGGGTGGCCATTAATGTTATGACCAAGCAAACCATGGATCAACTTGGATTGGTCCATATTTTTCCTACTCCCACTATGCTTGAACTGGCAGATAGATCTAAAATCAAGCCGAAAGGGGTGTTGGATGATGTGGTCATTTCTTTAGACTATTGGGACAACCCCACAAAATTCATTATGCTTCAGCTAAAGAATCCTGTGGGAGGATATCTCTTGATCTTGGGACAACCATGGCTTACTTTGGACGATGCTTATGTTGGATTTCGTTCCGGTGACATGTATATTTCCCATGGAGATTCTAGGAAGAAGGTCACCTTGTATCCACCCACTAGATCCATTCAGGAGATCCGAGACACTTTATGGTTAGACTACAGTAGCGATGAGGAGACTCAGCCTGTTTCCTTGATACATCAAAATGATGAGCTTTCATAGGAGGGTGAGATTCAAGACTTCCTGAAAAATCTAGACATTGTGCCCATTTTTGAGTCACTGAGTTAGATTTTTAGTTTGGATTTTCAAGAAAGTCATGACTCTCTACCTCCCTCGCCACCATCTCTAGCAAAACCTCTGTGTACTCTTGAGCCTGATACAAATCTTGTTGAGATTGGTCTAGGAAAATCCTTGCATATCAGTTTAGACTTGGATTCATCCCAGCAAGAGCAGCTTGCGAATTTGTTGCAAAACCATCTTGATGCCTTTGCTTGGGGCTATGAAGATATGAAAGGCATCCCTCTTGAAAATTCTACCCACCATATCTATATTCAGGATGGATTCTAACCTGTCTGACAACCCCAAAGGTATATGAACACAGCTCTAAGAGATGTTGTAAAGGAAGAATTGCAAAAACTCTTGGATGTTGATTTTATCTATCCTATTTCTAACAGCCAATTGGTCTCTCCATTGGTATTAGTCCCGAAAAAATATGGGAGATGGCGCATTTGTATTGACTATAGAGAATTGAACAAATCCACTCTCAAGGATTACTTCCCCCTTCCTTTCATCGACTAGGTACTCGATACCCTTGCTGGTAAGAAGTACTTTTCTTTTCTAGATGGCTTTAATGGTTATAACAAAATACAGATTGTAGCCAAGGATCAAGACAAAACCACTTTTTCATGTCCATGGGGTACATTTTCTTACCGAGTGCTTCCCTTTGGGCTATGTAATGCCTCAGCTACCTTTCAAAGGGCAGTCTTGGCCATTTTTGCCGACCTTGAGTGTGTGGAAATCTATATGGATGACTTTTCTATGTTTGATGATTCATTTCAGGAAGCCCTAAAAAATCTAGAAAAAATTCTTCTTCATTTTCAAGAAGCTCATATTTCCTTGAGTGACAAAAAATGCATATTAATGTGCAAGGTAGGAGTGGTTCTTGGCCATGTTATTTCTGACAAAGGTATCCAGGTTGACCCTGCAAAAAAAGAAATTATTTTGAGTCTTCCTATACCCTAAACTCAAAGGGAAGTGAGAGGTTTTCTAGGACATGTGAGCTACTATGGGAGATTCATTGAGAATTTCTCAGGGATAGCTACCTACCATTTCTGACTTTTGGTTAAAGATAGTGAGTTTTCTTGGTCCACAACTTGCCAATAGTCCTTTGAGACATTGAAGGAAAAACTAGTTCAGGCGCCATTTTTGAGAGGACCAAACTGGTCCCTACCATTTTATATTTCCTCTGATGTCTCAGATACTTCTATTGGTGCAGCTTTAGGACAAGAAGAATACAAAGAATATTATGATATTTAGTTCATTAGTAAAAACCCACTGAACTAAATTAGATGGTTATTGAGAAAGAGTTTTTAGCTGTAATTTTTTCCATTAATAAATTCAAACATTATATTACAGGATATGAAGCTTTTGTGCATACCAACCATTCCGCAATAAGATATTTGATGAATAAACCATTAACTAGTAGTACTTTGACTAGGTCATTATTATTTTTGCAAGAATTTAATATCACCATTATTGATAGACAGGGAAAATCTAATGTAGTAGCAAATTATCTTTCAAGATTAAATAATCCTAGTGAAGCAATTCCTGTTGATGATGATTTTCCTGATGAGCATATTTTTGTTGTGTCGACAAAATCCCCATGGTTTTCTAACATAGCTAACTATTTAGCTAGTGGAAAAATACCACCTCACTTATCCACTCATGAAAAGTAGAATATCATACAGAAAAGCGTTACATATTCTTGGATTCAAGGAGACCTCTTTTACACTGGACCAGATCTTATTATCTGTAGACGTGTAAGAGAGGAATAAGTGTTTGATATTTTAAAATATGCCCATGATGAACGTTACGGATGTTACTTCGCTGATAAGTAGATTGCATACTAAGTGTTACGAGATGGTTGTTTTTGGCCATCCTTGTTTAAGGATGCCAAACAATATGCCAATCGATGTGACATCTATTAGTGAATTGGCCAACCTAATCAAACCAATGAAATGCCTTTAAGTCCTTAGGTTATGATTGAGCCTTTTGAAAAATGGGAAATTGATTTTGTAGGACCAATAAATCCAACATCATTAAATAAAAAGCATATTTTGGTTTGTACAAATTTCGTTACGAAAAGGGTAGAAGCTAAAGAAGTTTTGTTTGCTACTGAAAGGGTTGTTGTTTATTTTCTTTTCACTGAAATCTTTACTAGATTTGGTGTTCCTAGGGAAATTGTTTCTAACAATGGACAACAATTTATTTCTAATTTGGTAAATGGAGCATTACAAAATATGGCACATGAAATCTACATTGTATCACCTACAAGCAAATGATCAGGTGGAGTCCACAAACAAGGTGATTGAGTTCCTCCTCACAAAGACAGTAAATATTCACAAAAAAGATTGGGCTGACAAATTACTAGAATCCTTGTGGGCATACCGAACCACTTGGAGGAACAACACAGGACACACAACATATGAGCTAGTGTACAGGAAACAAGTCCTCTTTCCAATAGAATTCCAGATCAAGACTTTCAGGACTATAGTCCAATTGTGGCTAGATCTCTCTGAAGCATAGAAATAGCATCTTCTACAATTTAATGAGTTAGATAAATTTCAAAGGGATGTTGTTCAACAGAACATCTTGGTTCAATAGCAGCACAAGAAGTGGCATGACAAGTCTATCCGAAAGAAGCAATTCCAACTAGGTGATTGGGTACTCCTTTATGATTCTAGATTCAAATATTTTAAAGGGAAGTTCCATACATGCTGGATGGGACCTTATGAGGTGGTCAAAGTGTTTGAGAATGGAGCATAGAAATTAAAACTATTAATGGATAGAATTCTGTGTTCCTGGTAAATGGGCATAGACTGAAGGTATATTTTCAGCCCCTTACCAAAGGAGATTTTATGCTGTAAGCCAAACATCAATTTGAAAAGGAGTTGGTAGGTGGTAACACCAACATATTGAAGATTTGATTCTTTCTTTCTTTTTCCATAGAATAAAATAAAATAAAAATAAAAATAAAAAATAAAAAGAGAAAAAGAGAAAAAAAAAAGGAAAAAAACTGACAAAAATAAGAAGTATAATTTTTTTTCCTATAATTATGAAAGTCATTTGATTGACATGATTGTAGAAGGATCAACCTGAAAACTAGCATGCTAATAGGAAGATCGAAATTTCAATAAAAAGGGAATGTTACTTGATTTTTTTAGATATACCCATTGTCGCCAAGAAGAAGGTTCAAGGAACCCAACCCTTACCCAAGTTTGGGGTAACTAGCATGGAAATTTTTACCCAAGTAAATGCTTAATTCCTGTTGCAATTACGTTTTCCGACACTAGTGCAAGCAAACCTTGAAGATAAAATTCTACCTTTCTTCTATTTTCTCATTTCATAATTCCCGTTATTTTTGTTTTTTGAATCCTATAATGAATCACCCTCCTTTTTCTTCTAAGAAAATTATCCCTACAGATTTCGTAAAGTCCCTCTTTTCCCCCTCAAACTTTTTCCCACATCCCATTCTCGTTTATCCCCCTTGCTAGTATTATTCTTGGAATCCCTGTTATGACATTCCTTCCCATTCTGAAAATTACCCCTTCCCACTTCTTTGTTCCCTCATGGATCGATTGTAGGATCTGATACAGTCAGATCAAAAGGCATGCTCATGAAACACCAAAGAATGGTGAATAAAAATTCTCCTGTATATTTAGGAAAAAAATTCAAGTCCAGCCAAAGAACTGAGTTCTATCAAATTTTTTTATCATCCCCTCTTTCTTTGATGTTACAAAAATCCCTGGTGCAGGAACACGCATGATTGGCGCAGGTAGGTTGAGTGCAAGCACGTTGCAGTGCAAGCAAGGCTCTATGCAAGCACATTGCAGTGCAAGAAGGTTTAGTCCAAGCACGATTAGTGTAGGCACGTGGCCCACTATGAAAACATAGTGCAAAGAATTGTTTAAACACAGTATAGGAGTGCTTGATACAAAATGTTTATTGAGAAATTTACTTTTTATTCCTGTAGATGAATAACTACCACAGTGATAGATAATAACATTGTGTTATTTAAATTTTGGTTAAAACATTGTTTTATCATTTACTAATTTATGGAGAAATCATTTAAAGTGCAAGATATTTTAGGCTCTGAAGTCTAATCTTTTTAATAAGTATCGAAGTACACCTTATGTGAATTATGAGGAAAACAGAGATAGTACAGATCCACTTGAAATCCCACACTTACCTCTGTTGAAAAGATCCTCCATCACATGCTCATGATAGCCTTACCTCATAATCCGATCCCCCACGACCATCACAACACCACTGCAAAAATTTTAGCCTCCTCCAATTATCATTGTTTGCCCATAGTATATTGATATGGGTGAGGATCCATCCCAAAGGGGAGATTTTAATGATTGAACGTGACTGGATGGAGGCGATCAACAAGACAGTGGAACGACCAGATATCCATCATAAAATTATTGGCAACTCCCTTGCACTCTGCAATGTGAAATTTTCCTAAGGCTGTGACAAAGAATTGAGGTGGATTCAACACAAAGATGGGCTCGTGAGACATGAACCATCATCTATGAAGGAAATAGAAAAAATCACAGAGTATCGACTCTTGCACTATTGCAAGAATCAGGATTTCTCTCATTTTTGCATAAATTCAATGGGTTCGATACAGTCGTGGCTTTGGAATTTGCAAAGACATTCGAGGAGGGCTGAGCTAAAGTAGGCTCACTAGAATTTTAGGTCCCGGAAGAATATATAGCGCGAGCTATAGGCTTGTCAACCGCGGGCAAAAAATGGTTCAAAAAGGAGAGGATCTAAAGGAAACGATGTCGTCGATTCATGGTCGATCAAAAGCTCAAACTTGACTAGAAGAAAGGGCTTTCGCAGAGCTCCATGCTTGGAAAATGGCGAGAGCTCCTGTAAATATTACAAAAATTTCTGACCTGCGAGGGACATTACACATTAACATTCATGTACCATATCAGGTTTTTGCTGCATTTTGAATTAGGCAAATGCATCAATTGCCCTCATTACCTGCTTTGAAGTTTAGAGAAGATGGCGAAAGGAGTGCAGAATGGGAGTCCCAGCGACGTTTGGATAAACTGTACCATCATGGGCTCATTGTAATCCTGGTCAAGAAAGAGCTGGAAGCTAAGGAAATAACCTGGGAGGCATTCTTGAAAGAATTTTGGGAAGAGGTGCAGGGGATTTGTTGGCTAATAGGGGCCTGACCCAAGTTCGGAAGAGTTATTTAACCAAACAAATCCCGCAACTACCGACCGTTTTGGCAACAACCTGCAGAGCGTGGATTGAGGTCTCCCCCAAGGTAGCAGGGGACGGTGTTGGAACCAAGTTTCTGCACCCTTGGGATGTCTTGATGTGGTCTGAAAGGTTCACACACTGTTATGTGTCTCTGTGCCAATCTACTCCACATAGATCTGGACCCAGGGAAATCCTTAATAATTATTAATGCTCTATTATAGATTAGATCTACTTTTTATGGTCTTTAAGCAAACATTTAATGGAAATAACCAGTCTGTGCACCCAGAAAAGATATAGATTTGCATAAACTCATAACATAAGCATATGCACACAGATTAAACAGTTATATCAACCATAAATTGGCCAGATCCACAATAATTCATAGTATTTCAGAATCAACTTATCTTTATTCAACTCTCCCACTAATACATCCAGATCCGCCCTACGCACTCAGCTGCAGGGGTCCACGCACACAACTGCGGACTCTACTAGGCCTCTATGCACATAGTTGCAAAGCCTCTATCTACCTACCAACACCCTTGACTGGGACTTACAAATGCTTCCAGACTTTGTTCTTCAAAAACCCATTACGTTCCAGATCCAAAAGTACATACCAAAAAACTAACTTCTATCCATAAGGCCAACTCACTTCTTATTATTTTACATTATTTTTGGGCGGACAACCCTTTGACTTGACTCATTTACAATTCACACTTCGCAGAGTCCTTACCATATCTTTCCCAAAATTGTGGGCTTTGAGCCCCAAAACTATTACGCGGGCCCTCAGCTACCCAATATTCCCCCAACACAATCATCGTGACTCATCCCGAGCCACTCGATTGGTGTGGTAATCTTTGCGTGGAGTTCGGTCAAAAATTTATGCACGTCACTTGTGCTTGCAACACACTCAGCTGCTATCTTCTGTACCTGTTCTACGCGAGCCGCTGATGCATCCGTATCACTTGGAGTTACCTGTCCGGGATCACATATTGCTTGCATGTGCACTAACCTTCCTTCGATGGTTGTGGAGACTGCGAATGCTTCATCAAGCCAAGGATGGATGCATTCCTTAAGCACTACCTCCTTATGTCACACGGCATCAACTTGTGCCTTGAGGGCCTGGGACTCCTTCATTTTAGCCAACTGATGTGTGATAGCGACCATCTGCACAGTCCCTTGGACTATGTAATATGCCTGCTGCAACTCCCAGGCTTTGGTTTCTACTTGTTGTATGGTTGGGTCTTCTTGGAGGGAGGTGAGTGTAAGGAGGGATTGATCTAAGAGTCCCGAGCAATCTCGCACAATGCACTTTATCATTTCCGGTCCTGCTTGAATTTCACCGTGGCACTGCTCCCATATTTCTGGCAGTGTGGCCAACTGCACCTTCAGTCTTAGCTCTGCAATTTGCAGATTTAATTCCCATTGAGCCTTCGTGGCCTCCTCTTGGACCGTACGGAATCCTGCTGCCATGTGATGAATCTTGTTAGTGGTTGGGAGTTTGGCTGGGATATCTAACTCTGGTACCTTGCTGCAAGCCACCATCACGACCTATTCCATTTCCTGGGTGTGTGAGATCAATTCTTCTCACTAGAGACTGACCTGCTCTAGATTTTCCTTGTGCTCCATCAATGTTTGGAGAGCACGGCCTTCCTGGGCATGAAGTTCAGTGGTTACCCCATCCTGTAGTTGGTATAAGGTTTCTCTAGGTAGGGCAGCTAGATTCAATTCCCAACTTCACACATGCCTCTCTACTTCTGCTAAGACAACGCCTGCTAGAAATGCTAAGGTGTTCATTGTATTGGTGCACACCATCTGGTTAGCTATGGCTGTGTCCTCTGTTAATTTTAGGCTTACCCTACCCGAGGGTTGCACCTGTAACACCTACAACTGCACTCGGATGTCCCCCAACACAGTTGTCTTCTCGGTAATTAGTTTCATCAATGCATCGGTAGGGACATTACTCGCTGGTTTGCTATTGCCAAGAAACTCCTTCTCCAAAGATTTGGCTGTTTTTGAATTTTTGCGTTTGTGCGGTGATTCCATGTTGCACGGTAGCTTGATGGGGGTTGATTCGGTAAGATGGTCTGTGTGTTCCTGTATCTCCTTTCACAGTTGCTTGATGGGGGTTGATTCAGTAAGATGGTCTGTGTGTTCCTGTATCTCCTTTTCTTGTTGCATGTCTTGTTCCAAGGCCATTTCCTAATCTTTCATGGTTTCTTCGACTATCACTTCCTTGGGCGCTTTCTTCTGTGAAGCTTCCTGTTGTCCCTGATAGGCCTTTTCTACCAAGTTAGTGAGTCACTGCTGGAGGTCCTTTTTGCACTGCTGTGCTGCCATTCTTTCTAGTACAGCCTTGTCTGAGGCGTGCCATCCTAGGGCCCATGTTGCTAAGACCTTGTAAATAGCATCGTCTATTGCAATGAATGGAAGCGTGACCCATGCTCGCTTTGGATCCTTCCACGCCTAGATATATAAGTTATGCATGTCCGCTTTGAACTCGGTCGTGCTTTGCAAATTGTTGTAGATTGTTGGAGACATCTGTGGCTTGGGAGCAATACATGTCTAGATAGTACCCTCCATGAAGGTCCAAAACACCTTGATGTCAGAAACCCTCACTACGTCCTTTGTAGCCCAGAGTGAAGTATACCACACTGCTTCTGGTAGGCTGTCTTCAATGCTTGGAAACTGGCTACCCTACGGCAATTCTCCTACAACTAGAACGATTGACAGTAGCAACCAGGCATAATAAAATGTGTTACCTTTGTCCTATGCTTCCTAAAAGTTTGTTAAAAATTCGTCGCATGTGAACTGTGCCCAGTTAAACTAAACCCCTGCCATGCACTGCTCCGCAAGCACAATGACAGGAGCTGGTACCTCATCTGCACAACATTTCCCCATTATTTTACTGGCTAGTAACTCAGTGGAAATTCGTACCCCTCAATCTTGGATGCTTGGTATTGCATACCCTCGCTTCCGCTTCTCCAACTTATATTTAGCCTTCATTATTTCAGCGTGACCCGCATTGCTACTTGTTTTGGCTATGTTTGTGGGGTCATTCCCTTTTATTGGCAAGTGGGTAATCCGGTGCACTAAATCAGCTGTGATAGGAATCGACTCCTCCAACCAGAGATACCCATCATGTACTAGACATAGTAACTGCCGGATAAAAAATATGGTGAGGGTCATGTGGTGATAGTGAGGTATCCACCTTAGATTAAGTAATCTCGCTTTTTCCACACCTAGTAACTACTTCCATGGCAATAATTTGTCTTAGGCCAATTTGGCGAACTTGTTGCTCTCTGCAAGCTCCCAGTCTTCAAACTTGATGCTCGGGACTTGGCATAGTGGCAACCCATCAAACCTGATCTCATCCGGAAGAAGCGGGGTCTAGAGCATATTCTTTGTAGCGTCCATGTCCGTGGGGAGATGTATAGGGGTTGAGGCAGGATTTGGAAAGCATCCTCTTCATCCTCATCTTATGCATTAATCTGATCAATCAAAGCTTGCAAATTTTCGTCATCCTCCGAAGGTTCGATGGTGATTACTTTGCCCTTTTTAGCTCCTAATAACTAATTGAACCTCGGCGATACCCTGATTAGCCCCATCAGCTACTTATTTTTCCAAGCCCACAGTGCGCATGGAGATTTTGGGACTTCAGGGACCTCGGTGCATTCATCTAGCTCCTCCTGGGTTGAGTAGAGTTCTTTCACGAACCGTGCTCGAGTTCTCTCCATGGTACTCATGGGATACCTGGTAGCCAAGTGTTTGCTAGTCATTACTGGTTCAACTCTCAAATATCCCGGTGCCATCCACAAGTTGTTAGAGGAACATGTAATTTTTGAATGGATCCTTTTCCTCCACTGCCAGTTTATTAACAGCGTCTAGCTGGCAAATATTTTCGTAGCTAGCTCGGAACTTTCGTCTTAATGGCCCACCGCCCGCTCCTCCCTGATGTAGCTTGACTTTCTTGTCAGGAATAGTGGTGTTAATGGTCACTTCTCGATCTTTCCGTGCGGTAGCACCATCCCTCGGGTGCAGCCGTGATGTTGTTAACTGAATGAATCTATATAGAACCTTTTTGCCACGTCGACCTCCTATCTTTCAACTGCTTGGGGCACTGAGACTGTGCTTCCTACAGCTAGTCAGGTGGTCGCACCCCTAGTGCGATTTTGGAACTTTCCTGCTAGCCCGGGTTGTGAGCACCTTCTGAGTGTCCTTGTAGCCATTATCTCTTCATGCGCTATTGTGTGGGGTGTATCCTTCCGTAGGTGCGGGTGCAACCATGATAGTAGAGTCGCAGTTCTTTCACGTTCTGTGGGATACCCAACTGGGCCTGATTCCCTTTTGCGCAGATTCGCACAGCCTATGTGGGTGTTGCTACCTTTCATCTTGTTGATTCCTTCCCTAACTAGTGTGCTTTTCTTTCTGAGACGTGTCCATAGTTTCTTGATTTCACGAGGCCTACAGCTACCCCGCTTAGTCTGGGCTCTCGCCTGTTTACTTATTGACACTGTCATTTGTGCCTCCCTTTTGGTATAGGCTCATTGAACCTGTGGTATCCACACCTTCCTAGTGGGTCATTTTCTTGAGTGAATGCTGAGAAAACTTCCCCATGTTCCCCTACTGACTTTGTCACGAGTCGCTGGCAAACCGGATTTCCCTCTAACCCTTGCACGTACCTGCTTCTGACATCCATACCACTTTCGCCAAATCTTTGGGCATGTACTCCATTCGTGGACAATTGTCATGCACAGTGTCTCTACCTTCGTGGCATCCTAATCAGTTGGATGCTCCCTTGCTTCCATTTTTTCACAGCATAGTGATCTAACCATCATATTACAATTTAGTGTCATTACCTCATGCAATCGGTTCTACCATCACTCAGTCTCTTCATATAAGTCTGATGCGCAAGAACTATCATGGTCCCATGAGATTCACAGTCAAATTCACTCAGTCTTGATCTTGCGTGGTGATCTAGTAAATGCAATCCAGTTCATCATCATTTTCCTTGTTGCGCACTGGCTCGGTATAACATGGTTCTTCAACTCGTTCTAGCGGAACCACTACGCGGAGAGATTTTTTCTCGAATATCATTTTTCATTTCTTTATGTTGATGACTCCATTCATATCCGTTGCCCAGTCTATCCCTAATAATGTAGGATATGGGTTACTGTCATCCATAATTTATATGACCTCAAAATCAGTTAGTGTGCTTACACCATTGATGTCTACTGTAACTCCTTGCAGTCTTCCCATAGGAAAGATCTTCTATTGGTTCACCATCCATAGCTGGATAGGGGACCATTGTAGTGCAGGCCTACCCATGCGCTCCCAAGTTTGTTTATGTAGGACATTTTCATCTGAACCCAAGTCCAAAACAACCTAGTCCATCTCATAGTCCCCAATCTAGGCAGTCAACCGCATTTCCCGCCTAGTTCACAATGCATGTTTGCCCAACTTTGGTACCAGTTGAGGTTCGTCTGATCCTATGCACCTATTTATTACTCTTACAATCCCTTCACCACTTTGGTATCCCAGAGTAGCTTCATGCATGTCTCTAAGAAGGTAGTTAGCATAGAAGTATCCCTCTCTGACTCTGTTTGATCCGTGCTACCCGAAGTGGAAGCTTCCGCGAAGTTCTTCTTGGCCGCCATAAATGTTTCGTTCGCACGCTCCAAATAAAATTTCGGTTGTTTCATGGGAGCCTTGCAAACCCATGCATCCTCCTCTGGTTCCTTCCCTTTATCTTCTCTCATAGTTGCACCACTTCTGAGCATCATATTCACATTAGGGTCTTCTGCGCGTGGTTTAACCTTCATCATTTGGACGTTCTAAGTGGGAGTAGCCAGAAGCACCCCTTCTTCCTGCATTTGAGCAATTAGCATGGGGCAATCAACTACTTTGTGGTCGAATTAGTAACAGTACGGGCAACATTTTCTGGTCAAGTTCATGCAATCATGCGCGTAGTGCCCCGGTCCTCCACAATTATAGCAAATTAATTGTCCTCGTCCGTGTCTGGGTCCCATTCCCCCTCAACCCCATCTGCATCCTTGGAATATGCCCCTTGATATTGCTGCGGCAGGATCTTTCCCACGTGCCTCCATCTACATCCTATAAGCAGGTGTTTGATCCATCAACATCTCGTAACTTCGACAGTTTCTTTCATCATGGCCCACCGTCCTACAAAAGTTGCAAAATAACCACTGGGGTGGGGGGCATCTCAGCTTCTGTAATAGATAACAGTTGTTCATGGCATGCTTTCCTCCCTCCTGACATATCGTGCATCAGAGTGTGGGCATTACAGTTGGCCCTGCCTGCACCTCTAGTCGCAATGGTATTAGTCCCCCCGTCACCACATAGTTCGCAAAGACTGGACAATGTTCCTTATCGTGGCCCTGGTCCTTACATTTGATACACCATACTTCTTCACACCCTTCTGACCAAGGCGCTTGTCCTTGTTTCAAACTTCACATCTCTAAGCATATATTTTGTAATTGTGCATGGATTTGCTAAACTCCTAACCTCGGATCCTCTATTGGGGTTTCATGAAATCTCATCATGGTCTCTAATGCTTTGGCTTAGGTTGAGATCTTTTGCTGTGATAGCGTCATCCTTAGATGTAGTGTCAAGGATGCCACAAACCACGTGTAATGCTGCGCATCCGTCACTGTCATGTTAACCTCGCAGAGTGTGCTCTATAATCTCTGATCCAGATCCCATGGGGTTTAACACGGTAACATCGCTATCTCTTTGAACTCAGTGACCAACTGTGTCTCTGATTTTGGCAGACCAAATTCTTTGTTCAAGGCGTCCTGGATCACCGTTATTCCCGCATTTGGATGATCACTTGAGTAATTTATATACCACGTCAATGCACAGTCCTGCAGTGCACTAACCAGGGTAGCATTTTTTATGTTATCATCTGTTATGCCTTGGGCTTCCCATACAACCCTTACCACAAACCAGAATTGACCTGGTTCCTCATTTCCTGCACCCTTAAATACCAGAAACTTGACTGTGCTTGCCATCCCAACCTTCAATGGTGGTGGAGGTAGAGGTGGAGAGGGTGAATATGGTTTTGACATCGGTGAAGTAGGTGATGGCATACATGGAGGTGGTATCAGTGGAAAGCATTGCTTAATCAACTGGATTGCACTTCTTGGAGAGAGCCTCATGAGTTCCTCCTCGCTTTCCCATGAAATAGAAATTAGCGGATTGTTCTCTAATCCTTTGATTCCCTAGTAGCCTCCTGCGGTCCTTGGAGGAAGTGCCTTTCTGCTTCAATATAACTCATGGTTGTGTCTATCACGAGCTCAGTCATAAAACCTCCTATTATCTTATCCAACCAGTGATCTACTACGTGGGAGAATTTATCTTTGGATGCTTCTAGCCTGTGCACCAATTCTAGAGTCCACACAATAGGTTGATCTAGTTTGCACCTTCCCACATTGTCAGCTAACCTCACGATCCACTCATACAAATCTATCGGTAATGTCGCAAAGAAGATCTCGTGGATATCTACGTATATGTAATGATCCAACCATCCTTCCTCTGATATCCGTGGGTTTCTGTTTTCCTGAACCACAAACTCGTGAATCTTCTGATCCAACCAATCTTCAAGCTCTTTCTTTGTAGAATTCCAGTGTTCTAACATCAGACATCCCTTAGGCAGATCCTGGTCCCAGCATTGGAACCGTTTGTTGGCTAATAAGGGCCTGACCCAGGTTTGGAAAAGTTATTTAGCCAAACAAATCCCGCAACTACCGGCCCTTTCGGCAACAGCCTACAGAGCGCAAACTAAGGTCTCACCGAAGGTAGTAGGGGAGGGTGATGGAACCAGGTTTCCACACCCTTGCGATGTCTTGATGTGGTTTGGAAAGTTCACACGTTGTTTTGTGGCTCTATGCGACTCTACTCCACATAGATCTTGACCCAGGAAAATCCTTAATAATTATTAATGCGCTATTTTATATTAGATCTACATTTTATGGTCTTTAAGAAAACATTTAATGGAAATAACCAGTTTGCGCACCCAAAAAAGATATAGATTTACATAAACTCATAACATAAGCATACACGCATAGATCAAATAGTTATATCAACCATAAATTAGCCATATCCACAATAATTCAGAGTATTTCATAATGAACTTATCTTTATTCAACTCTCCCACCAATACATCCAAATCTGCCCCACGCACTCAGCTACAGGGGTCCACATACACAGCTGCGGACTCTACTAGGCCTCTTCGCACATAGCTATAGAGCCTCTATCTACCTAACAACACCCTTGACTCGGACTTACAGACACTTCCAGACTTCGTTCTTCAAAAATCCATTATATTGCAGATTCAAAAGTACATACCAAAAAACTAACTTCTACCCATAGAGCCTTCCTCTATTTATACGTTCCCATGGGCAGGCCGACTCACTTCTTATTATTTTACATTATCTTTGGGCGGACAACCCTTTGACTTGACTCATTTACAATTCGCGCTCCGCGCAATTCATTGAGTCCTTACCATATCTTTCTCAAAATTGTGGGCTTTGAGCCCCAAAACTATTACGCGGGTCCTCTGCTACCCAATAGGAGTCAGCTGGAAAAAGTGCAAGCAAGAAGAGAAAATTTGAGACTCCGTGCCCTGCCAAGACAAAAATTAAAGACAAAATGGTGCAAGTAGGGGAGAAATTTGTTGAAGAAGCCCTGTCCTTTACAAAAGAAATAGAACGACCAATACCTCAATGAAGAGAAGGATTGTCTCTTCGGGGACAAGTCATGCTCAGTTGAGCTCCCTAATTTTGATTGATGAGACACCCTAGGCTTCACCTGGAGATCATAACCTCTCAGTTCTCAGAGATGTAGTAGCACACATAGTGGGGAATGAAGAAGATGCAGAGAAGGAGGATCACATAATCTTATCAGCCTTCTTTCATAAATTGAAGAAGAAAAGAATGACATCAAGTGCAAGTAAAGATCTGGCAGAGGATCAAGTAGATCATGAGGTGCAACACATAGAAACCCTTGACAATTTTGATGAACAAGGTACTTAAGCCCCTGACAAGGTGAATGAATAGGGTACTGAAGCTGCTGCTGAGTTGAATGAATAGGGTATTGAAGCCCTTTTTGAGTTGGATGTATAGGGTATTGAAACCCATGATGAGTTAGAAATGCAGAGGGATGAAACCCTTGGTGACATGGAAACCCCTGGCACTAAAACCCTTGGTGATATTATGATGCATATGCTAGATGGCCAAGCTGACTTTTATCTTGGTAATGATGGTACATGTTTCGAATCAATTGTAGAGAAAGTGCTCACACCAGATGAGATGGAAACAAAGACCTCTACGCTCTATTTGAACAACTGGATAGTAGAGCTCGAGCAACAAATTCATGACTTGGAGGCATTAAACTGTAGGTTTTAACCCCATATATAAATTATCTACATACGAATTCTAAAGCATAGAAAATAAACAATGCGAGAGCATAACACATAAAACACATGTACACAGAGATTTTCCCCTGGATCCCAAAATCGGGAACACCAGCTTGATTTTTCATTATGTTCCTTTCAATGTTACAATACATATATATACATGATGAAGCATCCAATATCATGGACTGAAAACCATCACACCCAAAACCATGTACGAAAACCATGCACAAAAACATAAGTAGGTTTGCCTACCTAATATAGGGTCCAAAACAATTTAGGCTAGTCATGGAAAGAATATAACACAACCCAACGTTCTCCCACTTGTTGTTTTCTTTCCACAAGGAGCCACAAGAGAGCTTAGTCATCTATCCAGCCCTGCAATTCCCATTGTTTCCCTACACCAAGATAACTTCTCAGAGCTCACAACTTTTGTCAATGCATCTGCAGTATTCTTTAAAGTGTCCACCTTTACAAGAAACACCTTTTTGTCTTCTATCATATCCCTCACAAAGTGATACTGAACATCAACGTGCTTTGTCTTTGAATGGTAAGCAAGGTTATTTGCCAAGAAAATTGCACTTTGGCTATCATCGTTTATTCTTACAACTCCCTGTACTAACCCCATCTTTGAACACAATCTCTGCAACCAAACTGCTCCCTTGCTTGCATGAGTGGTTGCCATGTATTTTGCTTCTGTAGCTGATAGTGCCACTACAGATTATTTCTTACTCATCCAACTGAATGCACCTCCAAATAGGTTAAACACATACCCAATTGTAGATCTTCTCTTATCCAGATCTCCAACCCAATATACATCAACAAAACCACAGATATCCAACACTCTATCTAATCTTAGTCTTCCTTGGTAGCACAAACCATAATAACTAGTGCCACAAAAATACCTAAAAACCCGCTTCACTACTATCCAATGCTCCTTCCTTGGTTTTGACATAAACCTTCTCAATGCTCCCACTGCATGTGCAATGTATGGTCTAGTACAAACCATTGCATGCATCAGGCTACCGATTGCACTAGCATATGGAACACGGGACATGTCCTCTTCCTCTTATTGTGCCTTGGGATACTGTTCAGTAGATAACTTTACACCTACAGCAATAGAACCTTCACTGGTTTACTATCCTACATATTAAACCTCTGCAGTATTGTCTCGACATACTTTCTTTGGTTTAAATAGAGCTTCCTCTATGCCCGATCTCTTTTAATTTCCATGCCCAAAATATAGTTTGCAGCACCAAGATCTTTCATGTCGAATTTGGAGGACAATTGAGTCTTCAAATCCTAGATAATTTCTTTGTCATTTCCAACCAGAAACATATCATCCACATACAAGAACAGATAAATAACACATTCACCAGTTAATTTAAAATCCACACAGTGATCTTCTTTGCTTCCGATGAAGCCAAGTCTCTGTATAAATGTATCAAATTTCTGATACCACATCCTTGGTGATGTTTTAACACATACAAAGACTTATTTAACTTGCATATCAGTTCTTTCTTACCCTTCACCACAAATCCTTTAGGTTTCTTCATGAAGATATCCTCTTCTGGATCCCCGTGAAGAAATGGTACCTTCACATCCATCTGTTCTACCTCAAAATCAAAAGCAGCAACAACAGATAAAAATAATCTAACAGAAGCTACCTTGGCAACAGGAGAAAAAATATCACCAAAATCAATTCCCAGCACCTGGGAATAACCTTTTGCTACCAACTGAGCTTTGTATTTCTCCACCTTCCTTTTGAATTTGTCTTCTTCTTGAACACCAATTTGCTGCCAATGGGTTTCCTTTCAGCCGACAACTCCACTAGATCCCAAGCCTCATTTTTTTGCAAAGATTCCATTTCATCAAACATGGCCTCTTTCCATAGTTTTCCATCCTCTGAATCTACTACTTCCTTCACAGTTCTGGGATCATCATTAGTAATAGATAAAGAAAAATTTGAGCAAAAAGCATATGGACTATAGCTTTCTAGCTGCTTTCTTTCTCGAACTAATCTTCTCACAACTAGAGTTTGTGGCATTTCATCTTCTGATTCCTCTTCTACTGTAGAGTCTTATTCTTCCTCCTTTAGATCAAATTCTATCTTCCCAGGTTCCTCTAATGGGACTTCATGTTTAATAACATCTTTCACCTCTCTGAACACCACATATCAGTTGTACATAACCTTCCTTGTTATTGGGTTCCAAAGCTTATATCCCTTTAAACCATCCTTCTACCCAATAAAGATGCACTTTTCAGATTCACTATCCAACTTGGTTCTTTTCTCCTTTAGAACATGTACATATGCATCACATCCAAATACCCTTAGATGTGAAAGAGATGGATTCTTACCAGTCCATACCTCTTGTGGAGTCTTATCCTCCAACGTTGATGAAGGTGATCTATTGAACAGGTAACATGATGTCTCCACCGCCTCTTTCCAGAATTCTTGTCCTAACCTAGCACCAATGAGCATGCTTCTAGCCCTTTCCATCAATGTCTTGTTCATTGTTTCTGCAGCTCCATTTCTCTCAGGTGTGAATGGAGTATTCTTCTATCATTCTATACCACACTTCTTACAAAATTCTTCAAATTCCTTCCTGCAAAAATCTCCACCATTGTCTGTCCTCAACACCTTTATCATCTTCTCTGTCTGGTTTTCCACCAGAGCCTTAAATTCTTTAAACCTGTCAAAGAATTCAGATTTCTTCTTAAGGAAATATATCCATGTACTCCTTGAGAAGTAATTTATAAATGATACATAGTACATAGACTTACCTAGTGATGCAACCTTCACAGTTTCAAACACATCACTGTGCATAAGCTCTAATATATGTTTCATCGTCTTACCACTAGAGGGGAAACTCACCTAATTATGCTTCCCATATACACAATTTTCACATAAATAAAAATCTAGAGAGATATTAGTCATACCTTCTACCATACCCTTACCATGAAGTACTCGAAGGCCCTTCTCTCCAATATGTCCAAGCCTTGGATGCCATAGCATGGTCTTTTCTCTAGAGACCACTAGATTTTCTGCTCCACTTTCTTCTATTTCAAGGGTGAGTTCCTTGAATAGACCTATGGTGTTGCCATGGGCTCACCCCTATCCCCTATTTTTATGAATCTTTTTATGGAAGATTTCAAAGCCAAAGCTTTAGCCTTAGCTCGTCTCCTTCCCAAGCTGTGGAAAAGGTATGTAGATGACACTAATGTCATCTAGTCCCATGGCCAAGAGGAGTTGGATCTCTCCTTCAATCACCTCAATTGTCAGTCCTCTGCCATCAAGTTCACTATGGAAAAAGAGGTAAATAGTTGCCTCCCCTTCTTGGATATTCTTATATCTAAAAATAAGGATGGTTCGCTCTCCCACTCAGTGTTCTGAAAGAAAACGCATACTGAGCAGTATCTTCATGTCGATTCCCATCATTTCCCTGCTCAAACGTTGGGTGTTCTTAACACCCTCGCTACTCGTGCCCTTAGGATTTTTGATAGGGAGAGCTTCGATAAGGAGAAATCCTATCTCCTTAATGCCTTTGTGGAGAATGGCTATAGTAGGCGCCTAGGTCAGAAGGCTTTCCTTAAAGCCTCTAAAAATACATTAATTAAAAAAGAACCTAAAGAGTGTCGGGTAGGTGTCCATCTTCCCTATGTCCAGGGAAACATGGACAAGATTGCTCGGATCCTTAAGAAGTATGATATTCCCTCAACCTTTAAGCCCCTCAACACTATTCACAAATCCCTCTGATCGGTGAAAGACCCCATTGACCCTAAAGACATGAAGGGTGTCTACTTGATCCCTTGTTCTTATGGGGCCCCCCAATATCGGGGAAATAGGGCGCTCCATCCATCAAAGGATTAGTGAACATGCAGCTGATTGAAGACGTGGGAGAACCAAGTCTTCAACATTATCAGAGCATGCAGAAAAGACCAAGCATTAGGTTTGTATTGAGGAGGACAAGGTTATTGCCAAGGTTGCGCAGTTCCATCACCGGAAATTCAGGGAAGCTATTGAAATTGAAAGAAGGCCAAACAATATCAATAGAGATGATAGCTGGAAGATCAGTAGCTGCTGGATCCCTACCCTTTCTTCCTAGTCTTGCTTTTCCTTACCCCCCGCCTTTTTTTAACTTTATTTTACAAATCCTTATCCTTCAAGCCTTGTCTTTTCCTTCCTCCTAGGGTTTCTCCTTTTGGCTCAATGGTTTTCTTATGGTCCTATTCTTGACCTTCTTCTTTTTAGAATGTGTCGCTCACTCTATTTATTTATTTATTTTATTTATTTATTTTTTAATTATTATTTTTTTGTTGAAAGATATAAGTAAATATAAACTTAACTAAAATTCTTAATTAGTTCATTATTTCCATTAAATCAATTTTTATTATTATTATTTATTATTATTATTAATTTTTATTTATTATTTATTTTTTAAGTTAACTTGATAGTATTTTCCCTTTATTTATTTTTTTTGCATATTCTTTATTTATTTTTTTTATTTTTTTCATATTCAATTATTTTTTATTTTTTTTTTTTTTTCAATATTTGTACCTTTTATAACCATCTACTTTCTTAATTAATTTATATATATTATTAATTATTTATTTTTTATTTTTATTATTTATTTTATTTTATTTATTTATTTAACTTAATTTTTTTTTTTAACATTTAGAATATTTAAGTTAATTAGTTTTCTCGTTCCAATTATTTTTATTAATTCTAACTAACTTTATCTTAACAACCATTATTATTATTACTTTATATATATATATATATATATATATTATATATTATATATATATATATTATTTATTATATATATATATATAATATTAATATAGATAATGTACTTATATTATATATACTATATATATTATATAAGAAGGTCTTATATAACTAATTTTCATTTAAATACTAAATAACTTATAATTTTTAATTATTAAACAATACCTTTTTAACTAACCATTAACACCTAAGTAAAGTTATTTTATATATTTGTATATTTTTATTGGTCACCTAATATAACTAAGTTCCATTAAATTATAAAAAAAAATTATGACCCTGGTCCTAAAGTCAAAATTAGCCGTTGGTCAAGTTAGCCGTTGGAGGCTCTGCTCAAACTATTTAACATGCTAAGTTGGATCTGTTTCTTCAACTTGTCCTGATGATGAACCACACTAGTTGGTTCGAAACGCGTCGACATATATTTTCTTCATGTGATTTATGCCGAAATTTTTTTCTTATAAATGTTATGGATCACAGAAGCCTCAATTAAACCATAGAACTGTTGCACCCATCAACAACAGTGCTACCTTGCAGCTTGTACAGAGTTCCAATCCGAACTCCCCACATCAATACTAGTTCTCCCTGAACCATCTTATAGGTATCTTTCTCGAACACTGTTTTTACACCTGCATCATCCAACTTGCTTACAAAAATTAGATTTATGGCTAATGCAGGAATATGCAAAACACCTGGAAGTGTTCTAATCCTTCCACCTTGCAACTTTAACTTGAATTTTCCACGACCAATGATTCTAGCCTTCCCATCATCCCCTAAGAATACATCACCACCATCATATTTCTCATACTCGCAAAACCACTCTCTTTGGGGAGTGAAGTGAAAGGATGCACCTGATTCAATCAACCATGCTTCACGATCTACATGTGTACTTGAAGAATTCAAGTACACATCCCCACCTTCATCTGAGGTGGCTTTTGCCTCTATAGAAGGAGCATCATCAAATCCCTTTCCTTTGTCAAGAGCTTTATATTTATAGTCCCTTTTGTATTGCCCTTCCTTTCCGCATTTCCAGCACACCTTTACATGTTTTCATGGAGATTTACATCTCCCTTTAGATTTAGATCTCCCACTCGATGACTTATTTTTGTTTCTATTCTGGGACCATCCTCATATAGACAAGGCATCACCATTCTAGCTCTCCATATTTTTCTGTCTCATCTCCTCCATCGACAAGGATGAGACTATCTCATCAAAATGCAATGCAGTTGCATTGCTACCCATTGCAATAACCAGACTATCCCACAAATCGGGTAGAGAACACAACAAACTAATGCACTTATCTTCATCTGAAATTTTAATATCAACAAATAATAACTGACTTACCACAGTATTAAATGCATTTAGATGCTCTATCATCAAGTCTCCATATTTCATACTCAAGTTATAAAACTTTCTTTGAAGGAACAGTTTATTCACGAGAGATTTAGATTGGTACAAAGTCCCTAACTTGTCCAACAAATCCTTCATTGTAGCTTCCCTGATACATTTAGCAATACTGAATCGTATTGTGCTCTTTGCCTTTCAACCCAACTTCTTCCATTCTTCATCAGACACTCTTGTTGGTTTAGTACCAGGATCTACCACAATCCACTGATCTTTATCTTGAGTTTCAACAACTCAGAACTCTGACCATTAAATTTCTTGATCTCTATCTTTCCACTGCTCACCATCTTCTTTCACCACCAGAATTGATCCCAAAGATCTCCCACTGAACAGGGTCTACCATAGGCCTGAGCGAAACCCCTCAGCAAGAAAGGCACCCCCTTGAAGCCAAAACAACTCTGATACCGAATGTAGGTTTTAACCCCATACAAAAATTACCTGCATACAAATTCTAAAACACAAAAAATATACAATGTGAGAGCATAACACATAAAACACATATACAAAGAGATTTTTCCCTGGATCCAAAAACTGGGACTACTAGCTTGATTTTTCATTATGTTCCTTTCAATGTTACAATACATATATATACATGTCGAAGCATCCAATACCATGGACCGAAAACCATCACGCCCAAAACCATGTGAGAAAACCATGCACAAAACCATAAGAAGGTTCGCCCACCTAATATATGGTCCAAAAACAATTCCCCGGGGTGCTACCCCGAACCTTGTAGAGGGGAGCTAACCGCCCCCCTCACACCCCCATACAGGGGGGTCTTCCGCTCGCACTGTGCAGTCTGTGCATCGAAGGGGGGGCTCCACCCTGTCGTAAACTAGGTGGCTAGTCATGGAAATAATATAACACAACCCAACATAAACCAGATCATGAAGGAGCAGACTTTGCATAAGCAAGGCAAGATAGAGTTCGTAGAAGAGGTCAAAGAACATAATGTCAAGTGAAGATATGGAAGTTTCAGGCTTCTATCCCCTTCCTATTACAAAACCAGAATAATTAACCTGTATTTATCTACGTAAACCTCCCTATTCCTGCACTAGTCCAAGAATACTATCTATTCCTACATAAACTTTATATTTCATGTTTAAGATTTATTAAGTGCTTAATTAATTATTTTAAAAATATTTTGTGCCTTTCATATTTCTTGTAACTTATTTTTATTTTCCTAAAGTATTTTATAAGATGAAGTATTAATCATTATGCTAGCTTGATCTAGTGTAGGTAGATTCCTGCACTACCAACAACTATCCATTTTGTGATCTCCATAACAGTTAGATCACTTCACGTAGGCATCTTGGTCCACATCGTCCAGTTTGGTTGCAGTCATCCATAGTTGAACTCAAAGCGGAGGACAATCAGGGATATGGCTAAGGAATAGATCTACAACCAACTAATAGTTCACACCTTATTATAGCCATTGGCTTAATTTTGAAATTTTGTTTTTTATTTTGTTTGAGTTGAAAGGCTTGATTTGGAATCACTGTAATTTTTGGTTACGGCCACAAGCCAAAGGGTTGTATAAAATGTAGCTTTCAGATAGAACTAAGCCAACAAGAGCTAGCGATAGCAACATAGTTGTAATCTCTGGCTTATTTGAAATTTCGTTGTCGCCCTCATTCTGGGTTGGCTTGAACTCAAATGTATATTTGCTAATCAGAATTAATACATGGAGCGCCACCATGATTTTCTCATTCTGCATTATAATTCTTGATTGATGTGTTAATAACATGCTAAAGGCTTTCGTTTCCTAAAATGGGAAACGAGCTGGTTGGATACGGCCTAGCCAACCTAGCTCATTTACCCTCTTGCTTTGTTATCTTAAAGGTCTGTTAACTCTATTTATTTACAGAAGCGTGGTTTGAAACTTGATTTTGTGCTTTCTTACGAATTCTAATTTATTTCATTAAAATAGTCAAGGCTGAACGGATCCATTGTGTGCAAGTTAAATTCAATTACCTCATGTAATTTCTTTTTCTTGGTTTTCTTTCGCTTGGATCGTGCAGACAAGATCCTTCCTACACCGATGCATGTAGCATCTTGCACCATGGTTTGCTAGTTCGTTTACAACAATGTTTCATTCTTGTTCCTTTATATGACTTAATCTATTTCTGCAAAGCAAGCGTTTATCATCCGAAGGACGCATATCTAAAACTAGAAGTTAAATTCTTAAAGATTAAGGATAACTTCATGAAATAGAAAAGAACATTGGTGCATATCTCAATTTGTATTTGCACCTCATGATTTAAGGAAAAAGACTAGAAGTAATCTGGAATATGATAGTGAACCATTTCAAGTTATATTTGATTATTTGCAAAACCCCTTTGACTAAAGAAAGTTTTCTTTACTTTCGAAGATTATTTTTATCTTAAGATTTTATTTCTATTTGTGAGATTTAGTCAATTAAAGCATTCTTTTCGTGTGCAAGATTATTTCTGATTCTACTCGCACTTGCAATTCTTTTTATAGTTAACATGCTCTTTTATTTTCCCAAAAGCAAAGAATATTTGGTGTAGGAAGCTCTGTTCTGGTACAAGGACTAGTCTCTTGTTACAGGAATAGAGTGCTCCAACCCTTGAGGCTTGGAGCCCCTACAGGAAAATATAAGTCTTCAGTATAAGTGTAAGATATACTTCTCACATAAGTTTTGTACCTGGACTTGTGAAAGCAAATTGCAAGAGTACAAGAATGACCACTAAGCATGAGAAGGAAACTCATTTAGAAGGTAGGTCTTTTCAAGGGCCCACTTGTTAAACTGCCATCACCTATACTGAGGATAAACATAGAGTTTCACTTTAGCAATTAAGATTGTATATAGCAGTGTGAAAATTCCTTTATTTGATTTCTTTGCAAATGCATTCTTTTACATTCCAGCACTAGAATTACTTCAGTGTTAATTACCTTTCATATTTTCTATTTGATTCTACAAAGCTTCATTTGAGAAGCAGGAATAGAAATATGAAAAGTTCATACCACTTCTGACATTACCAGTGCTTCATCTCTAAGTTTACGAAACCCTTGGGTTGACAATTAAGTGTTTAAGGATCTTTCTTAAGTGCAATTCCTGCACCAACCACTGGGGCCGATGGTCTGTGTGGATGACTGCTTCCTTCCCCAAAATGTTATGCTTCCATTATCGGTAGGCCTACATAATGGAATACATCTCTTTTTCATAAGTGCGATACTTCCGGACTGTGTCTGAGATTGTCTCATTATGATATGCCACTGGATGCCCCTGTTGAGTAAGGATTTCCCTAATAGCGTAGTTAGAGGCATTTGTCTCGTTCTCAAATGGTTTTTTCAAGTCTGGTAATGTGAGCACTAATGTAGAGGAGAGGTGATGTTTCAACTCTGTGAACACCTTCTGTTGAGATTCAGACCAAAATAATTTTTCTTTTGCTCCTCCCTTGGTGACTTGAATCAAGGGCCAAGTGATATGAGAGAATCCCAACACGAACCTGTGGTAAAAATTGGCATGACCCAGAAAGTTGTGGAGCTCTATCAAAGTGGTTGGAGCTGGCCAATCCTGAATGACTTGGATCTTGGCTGGATCCACATGCACCCCCCATTCATCAAAAATGTATCCCAAATACTAAACCTGGGTCATGCCAAACATGCATTTCTCCAAAGTGGCACATAGCTTGTGTTTCTGCAGTGGTTGGAAAACCTGTTGAATGTGGTGGATGTGCTCTTCCCAACTCTAGCTGAAGATTAGGATGTCATCAAAGTATACCACTACAAATGAGTTGGTGAATGGCCACAATATGTCATCCATCAGCCTCATGAAAGTTGTAGTAGAATTTGTCAACTCGAAATGCATAACCAACCATTCAAAAAGGCCCCCCTTGACATTGAAGGTAGTCTTCCACACATTGGAGGGTTCGATTGGTACCTGGTGATATCCTGATTTCAAGTTGATTTTGCTGAAATATTTTCTCCCCTTTAGTTGCTCCAGAAGGTCATCAATCCGTGAGATCGGGGACATGTTCTAGACAGTTATCTTGTTCAGTGCCTAATAATCAATACAACGTCTCCAAGTCCCATCCTTCTTCTATACTAACACGATCAGGCTCCCACAGGGAAATGAACTCGAGCGGATGTGACCTTTCTATAGTAGTTCCTGAATCTACCTCTTGATTTCATCATTCTCTAGAACGAAGCACCAATAGACTGGTCCATTGGGCAGTGGCGCACTTGGGGTCAGTTCAATGGAGTGCTTGACCTGACAGTTCAGAGACACCCCTGCGGGGGACGTGAAGATGTCCTTGTACTCCTCCACGAGCTTTTCCATCTGTTGTTGTTGTCTAGAGGGGCCCTATCTAGAGGTCTTGGCCATTGTCTTCTTCTTTCCTTGAGGGTGTATCATCAGGAAAACAAATTTCCCTATTTTGGAAATGAGCTTATTGCATTGTTTTGTAGTAACCAAAGAGATGTTGGTAGGCGATGCTACCTCCAATATCTTGTACAACTTATTTCCCAAAGTAACAATAACAGTGCGAGGCCTTGACTCATACACAGCATGTCGCTTCCATAAGTATGGTTGGCCTAATAATACATCACAAACATCAAGGGGAGCAACATCACATACCACCCCATTTGCAAAGGGCTTGATGTTGTATGGAAGGTGGCACTGCTGGCTCATGCGAAGATCTAGTCCATGGTGAATCCACCCGATGGTATACGGTTGTGGACGTGTTATGGTAGGTAAGCCTAGATACTTCACGACCTCTTCCAAAATGAGGTTCTTTTGGCTCTCACTATCGACAATGAACTATAGCGGGGAACCCTTTACCCACATCTGGGAGTGGAAGAGGTGCTCCTCCTCCTCTAGATATTTGGGTTCCTCCTTCTAGATCTTCATTGTGGCAATGGTCGTATTGGATTCCGCATCGATAATATACTTCCCATTGTCATTCCCCTTGTCAGGTTTTGACTCAAAGTCGGAACATGCATCTGATTCCAAAGCCTGGAGCTCTTGTGGAACTCACACCACTTTCTCGTGTCCTTCTTTGGCTTTGTGGCATTGTTATTTTCTTGTAGCTTCCACGGGTTGTCCTAGGCTGCCCTGCCCTGGCTTTGTCCATTTTTCTATATTTTGGGGGCACCTTTCCTTTTCTTCAGATTCACAAATCCAAAGTCTCACATCTTCTGTTTAAATTTTTGCTCGATCTTGACAGCATATCGGTATGTCGTGTCGAGCGAGGAGATCTCCAGGAACTCCATCTCATCCTGGATGTACCTATGCAAGTAGTCATGGTACTTGAGAACCAAATGCTTCTCAGAATCCTTGATACCCAACTTCGTGCGAAGGGTATGAAAAACATTGGTAAACTCTTGCACATCTTGGTCCCTTCCCTATCGCAGTGTTGTTCACTTTATGTATTTATCCTCATAGCTCCCGACAATGTAGTACTTCTCCTTGATGGCATCCTAGAACAAGTTCCAAGTGGGTGCGGCTGAAAACAGTTAGTTCGTACTTTCATCCTTCTGCTCATAGTAGGTTTCCCACCAGTCCTTGATGTGGGGGGCTTCTTTTAGAAGTGAAAAAGTGATAATTTCTTCACTGGAAAAATCATGAACGAAAAAATATCTTTTTAGTAGATTTAACCATGTATCTATAGTGTCTGCATCTATCTGACCCTCAAACATGGGAATGTCAAAGTTAGCTTGTACCTTAAAGGGTGTGGCGATTCCATAGTAGCTTCCGGAAGTAGATGCATCAACCTTGGGTAGTCACAAAAGGATCTGGGCAGAGTTGTCCATCATCGTGTTCCTTTCTCGCTAGAGGAATTCTTCATGCAAGATTTTGATAGGATCTCCTACCCCCTCATCTTTCTTTTCATCCACCATGGGAGTCCATCGAGATTTGTGAGGATGGTCTTGCAAAGGTTCGACCAGTTCAAGCCTTAAATCCTTATATCCTGACCTCGTTTGGTACATGCAAAGAAAAACAAAGAAAGAGCAGACCGCTCTGATACCACTAATCCAAATTTAAACGGGAATGCAACAAATTACAGATATAACCATAAATATAAAGATGCAGTAGAAATAACACTTCATTTCATTAATATAAAATACTAAAATATGCTTAAAAACATAATGGAAATAAGACTAGCTTGGGCAATGGTAACTTATCTCTGAGAAGACATGTGGTGGCTACATGCCTCTAAACTATGTTACAATGAGGCTCAAGGACCTTTTTATTATTGAACAATAAGAGAAAACCCTAAACAACCAAAACCCTAACCCAAGGAGATGTAACACCAAGCGTTTATGGGCCTCGTTGAGGTTAATTGGACAGCCAACTTCCCAAGGTTGTGACTTGGTCATATTGTCTCCGTTTGACGCACATGATACCCCGTTGGAAAGATCTCTCTGAGGAATATGATGGAAAAGATGATTCTAGGTGGAAAATCACTGGTTCAAGATTGCAAAAAAAAAAATGTTTAGAGCCTCAAAACAGCTCCAGAAGTTTAGGACCTGAAATACTACTAAAAATAGTAAAAGGTGCTATAATTAAGGAAACTAAAAAAATTAAAGAAACAATGGTGGGGGTCCAAGTGGAATTGGCGGGTGACCACAAATATCCACCTAGATCAAGCCAAGGCTCATTACAATACACTCCAAGCTTTCTCTAAGTTATACCTATAGGAAGCTTGGCTACTACAAGCCTATATGAGGTTCTATAAATAGAACAGGGTGGGATGACCCTTGACATTCCCCTTTGTGACTCTTTAGCTACCCTCATGACTGTTACATTCTATTATTGACACTTGGTCTTTAACTTTTACAACATGTTTACATTACAATCTGCACATGTACCCATGTGAGACAAAAATAGGCTTCAGTAAGCCATGCAAAACATCACTAAGACTCAGATAGTTATGGGAAGACTAACTCTTCAACAACTTCTCAATGATCAACAGTGGCGAACTCATGCCAATGTTGGTATTCTGTTATGGTGTTCACGTACTCTATGGTGACATCCTTCTAAAAGTGCTCTCTTACCTCTGTTGCATCCGGGTACACTAATTTTTCACCTTTGTCCAACTCGTTAGATAACATGTGCATCATAGTCTTGAGTCCAGCCAAACCATCAACATACTGATGCATAGTGTCTGTTCTCATCCGCAAGTCTGTGTTGGTGGGTATGTGCATCAATTGATTAAAGTACATGTCTAGCTCCAATCGGACTTGGTTCTTTGTCTTTTCCTTGGTGATTTTGCAAATGGATTGGATCGCATGCATGCACAGAATGACATCCATGCTCCTAAACACTCGTGCATGTGAAGGTTGCAAACTATTCATGAGCTGCAGGAGTTCCTCATAGTTCTACATGTAACTCTAGATGCTTGCTGTCACTTCCACTTCCTTTGGCTTCATCATCTTTGGCAAGTGCAATGGGGCTCCCTTGTACCTCATTGTCCATATTTGCATGTGATCGACAACAGTGTGAATGCCTTAAAAGATGCGTGCTCTTCTAGCATAGCGCTGCTGCCAACCATTAAGATGGATAACTGACTTATGCATGACGAACCTGAAGTATATCTTCCACACGACTGCCTTGAGAGATGATACTTCGTCTAGCATTTCTCTCCTCAACTCTACTTTGGCAGATGTTGTAACTTTCTCTTCTTCCTACTTGGCCACTTGTAACTCCTTAGCCATGCGCTTGTTCTCAGCTATCAAGAATCTAACACTCGATCTGGTGGCTTCGGCATATGCCTTGGTAGCATCGAGTAATGTACCTAGATGTCTATGCACATCAGACAAGATCACTCATTCTTCAAACTCCACAAGAGATACGTGGACATCTAGAGTGGGCACTCTACACGACTGCACAACTCTTTTTTGCAACTCATCAAAAGCTATATTATGCACATCTTCTTCCGGATTATCCTCAAGGATTTCAGTGTCTCCTTGGTTGCTTAGGAATTCCCCTGATTCCTGATCTGGTGAAGTTGGTGAGGTGACCTCTTCTTATACATGAGTTCAATGTCTTGATCTAACTTAGGTTGTACCATGTCCATGTCCATCTACTCTAGCATATGTTCAATCTCCTGCTCTTGCGACTGCTCACCCTATATGCTATGTTCCAGTTGTTCGAATGAATCAATAACCTGTATGGGTGAAACTTCATCAATATGTGCATATTATGTCTCCTGTTGCTCTTGTTCTTGCTATGCTTCTTTCTCTCTTTTGTGTAGCTCTTGTTCTTCCCTAAGTTGCTGCTTCAACTCCCGCAACTCCTTTTCTGCTTCCTCCAGCTTTTGTTTTTCTCTTTACCTTCATGCAATCCTCCTATTGCGTTGTCACCTCTTCGCCTCAATTTGCAAAGTTTCTTTCAACACAAGTGGATCTGCTTTGAACTTGTAGCTTTGCTTTGCCTTTACGATGTTGGAAACCTTCCTCTTGTCTTTGTCAAGCACAGGTCTGTTGCCCTTTGCTGAAGTTGATGATTGATCCAAATTTAAATATGAATGCAACAAATTACAGATACAACCATAAATACAAAGATGCATTAGAAAAAACACTTCATTTCATTAATATCAAATATTGAAATATGCTTACAAATAGAATGGAAATAAGACTAGCTTGGGTAATGGTAGCTTATCTCTGAGAAGAGACATGGTGGCTACATGCCTCTGAACTATGTTACAATGAGGCTCAAAGGCCTATTTATTGTTGAGAAACAATAGAAAACCCTAAACATCCAAAAACCAAACCCTAGGAGATGAAGCGCCAAACAATGGTCATAACTTTGGCATACGATCTCTGTTTGACATGCACATGTTAGAAAGATCTATCCGAGGACTACAGATTTTGAGTGAACAACATGGTTTATGACCCATGTTGATCCCAGTTTTCACAAAAAACATCGTTTAGGGCCTCAAAATGGATCTAAAAGTTTAGGACCCAAAAATTTGTCAAAAATAGTAAATTATGCTACAAATAAGGAAACTAAAAATTGAAATAAATAATGGTGGGGGTCCAAGTGTAATAGGTGGGTGGCCACCAATATCCACCTAGATCGATCATCCCCCCTTAGGAAGCAATGGTCCGCATTGCATTGAGTTCCTCCATGAGATGAGGAAAATTTTGTTGAACTTGGTCCATGGTGAGCCACTTGCCCTGGTGAAGGAGATGACCTACGTTGACAACTCGATATAGTTTGATCCTTTGTTGTCAGGTGTTTTTGATCTACATTTCCATGATCCGATTAGTTGTGGATTGCTCCATTCAATCTGGACTTAACTCTATGGGTGTGAGATGTTCTACAATGTCTGATGTGTCCAACAATGGTGGGAAGCATGGTCAAAGGCGGTCCACATTGAACACTTGGTGCAGGCCAAGGAATGGGGGAATGCTGAGCTCAAATGCATTGTCTCCTACAACCTTGGTAATGGTGTAAGGACCATATCGGCGTGGTCTGAGTTTCCGATAGGCTCCAATAAGGCATTCCTTCTGCAAATGCAACCAGACTTTATCGCCCACCTGAAATTTGCGTTGCACCTGATGTTGATCATGTCGCTGCTTGTACTTCGCATTTTATTTCTCCAAAATGTCATGGACCTACCAGCAGATATGTTGGATGTGCTCAATAAATTTGTTTTCCTTATCATCTTTCGACTGAACATGAGCTAAATATGCCTGAGTAGCTGGAAATGGTATGGCCACATCAATGGGACATGGTGGCTCGAATCCCAAGCCCACCTGAAAATGGTTGTGGCCAATAAAGTTATGGAGAGCCCAGTTATAGCTATGTTGGAAATAGTGGAGGCTCTCATCCCATGTGCATGGATGCTTTGAGTTGTACATGCATAGAATGTGTATCGTCATCCTATTGACGACCTCTGTCTGGCCATAAGTTTGGGGATGGAAAGTTGTGGACTTAGTGAGCTTGGTGTCCAGCATCGACCAGAGACTGGACCAAAATGTACTAAGGAACTTGCTATCCCGATCTAAGATGATAGATTGTGGGATCCCAAAGTGTACCCACACTTGTTCAAAGAAGAGTTTACCAGTGGCTTCTATTGTGATATTGTTTTTGCAGGCTGCCATAATGGCCATCTACGAGAATCTGTTGATGACCACAAAAACACAGTCGTTGCCATGCTTAGTAGAAGGAAGGCCCGACATGTAATCCATGGAGATGGATTCCCAAGGTTGACAATGGGTAGGCAGCAGAGTATATAGGCCTTGCTTCTTGATTGTCGGTTTGGCAATGGTGCAGGCAGTGCAGGATCTGATGTACTTCCTGACATCCTATAGAAGATTCATCCAATAAAAATACTTGCGCAATACTGCCACTGTTTTTTCTTTCTGCCCCGAAATTCCTATTGGCCCAACCGTAGTGTGCTTCTCAAATCATCCTGGCTCGCTCACTGGAAGGAACACAAAGGTGTCCTAGGTGGCATAGCAGGGCATCCTAGAGGTGAAAATCTAAAACTTTTTGACCCGCAAAATCATCTGGTACGTGTGGCCAAATTCTAGGTCGCTTTTGTAGAAAAGTAGCCAATTAGAAATCTCGTGCCCACAAGAGTTGAGCACGGTGGTTAACGCCATGATCAGTGGTCGGTTAAGGCAATTTGCAACATTATTGGTGCTACCCTTCTTATACTTGATATTCAAATGGAGGTGTTACATCTATGTGGACCACTTCTGATGTTGATCATTCTGTAACTTCCCTTGCAGCTATATGAACTACAGGGTCGGTGGTCTATGTGGATGATCGTTTCCTTCCCCAAAATATAATGCTTCCATTGTCGGCAAGCCTCCACAATGGAATAAATTTCTTTGTCATAAGTGGGATAATTTCGGACTGTGTCTGAACGTGTCTCACTATGAAATTCCATTGGATGCCCCTGTTGAGTAAGGATTGCCCCAATAGCATAGTTAGAGGCATCTATCTCGATCTCAAATGGTTGTTGCAAGTCTGGTACAGTGAGCACTGGTGTAGAGCAGAGGTGATGTTTCAACTCTGTGAATGCCTTCTGTTGATATTTAGACCAAAATAATTGTGCTTTCTCTCCTCCCTTGGTGATTTGACTCAAGGGCCAAGTGATATGAGAGAATCCCAACACGAACCTCCAGTAGAAATTGGCAAGACCTAGAAAGCTACAAAACTCTATTAGAGGGGTTGGGGCTAGCCAATCCCGAATGAATTGGATCTTGGTTGGATCCACTTGCACCCCTTGTTCATAAATAATGTATCCCAGATACCAAACCTGGGTCATGTCGAAAGTTCATTTCTCCAAATTGGCACACAGCTTGGGTTGCCGCAGTGTTTGGAGAACCTATCGGATGTGGTGGAGGTGCTCTTCCCAACTCTGACTGAAGATCAAGATGTACTCCAAGTATACCACTACAAACAAGTTGGTGAATGGCCTCAAGATGTCATCCATCAGCCTCATGAAGGTTGCAGGAGAATTCGTCAACCCAAAAGGCATAACCAACCATTTGAAAAGGCCCTCCTTGGCTTTGAAGGAAGTTTTCCACACATTAGAGGGTTCGATTGGTACCTGGTGATATCTTGATTTCAAGTCCATCTTGCTGAAATATTTTTCCCCATTTAGTTGGTGAAAAAGGTCATCAATCTGTGGGATCAGGTACCTATTCTAGATAGTGATCTTCTTCAGCACTTAATAGTCAATACAGAGTATCCAAGTCCATACTTCTTCTATACCAACATAATTGGGCTCCCACAGGGTGATGAACTTGGATGGATGTGACCTTTCTACAGTAGCTCTTAAATCTGCCTCTTGATTTTGTCATTCTCTAGAAGGGAGCACTGATAGCTTGGTCCATTTCGGAGTGGCGCACCTGGGGTCATATCGATGGAGTGCTTCACTTGACAATGTAGAGGCACCCCTACGGGGGAGGTGAAGATGTCCTCGTACTCCTCCATGACCTTATCCATATGTTGTTGTCATGTGGAGGGGCCCTGTCTGGAGGTCGTGGCCATTGTCTTCTTCTTTCCCTGAGGGACTATCATCAGGAAAACAAATTTCCTGGTTTTTGAAATGAGCTTACTGCATTGTTTTAAAGTAACCAAAGAGATGGTGGTAGGTGGTGCTACCTCCGGTATCTTGTACAACTTATTTCCCAAAGTAACAATAACAACACGAGGCCTTGAATCATACAAAACATGTTTCCTCCATAAGTATGGTTGACCTAATAATACATCACAAACATCAAGGGGAGCAACGTCACATAATACCTCATTTGTGAAGATTTTGATGTTGTATGGAAGGTGGCACTGCTGGCTCATGCGAAGATCCTGTCTTTGGTGAAGTCACCCGATGGTGTATGGTTGTGGATGTGTTGTGGTCAATAAGCCAAGACGCTTCATGACCTTTGTCGAAATGAGGTTCTTTTGGCTCCCGCTATCGACAATGAACTGTAATGAGGAAACCTTTACCCACATCTAGGAGTGGAAGAGGCACTCCTCCTCCTCTGGATCTTCAGGTTCCTCCTTTTGGATCTTCATGGTGGTAATGGTGGTGTTGGGCTCCACATCGATAATCTGCTTCCCTTTGTCGTTCCCCTTGTTAGGTTCTGACTCAGAGTCAGAACATGCATCTGATTTTGAAGCCTTTAGCTCAACCACCAATGATTTCTTGGCCCGACACTCACTTGTGTTGTGAGTGGAGCTCTTATGGAACTCACACCACTTTCCTGTGTCCTTCTTTAGTTTCACGGTGTTGTTCTTTACTTGCAGCTTTGGTGGATTGTCCTAGGCTAACCTGCCTTGGCTTTGTCCTTTGTTCTACAGTTTGCGGGTGCATTTCCCCTGCTTCGGATTTACAGATCCAAAGTCTCACTTCTTCGGTTTAAACTTTTGCTCGATGTTGACAATATATCAGTATGTTGTGCCGAGCGAGGAAATGTCCATGAATTCCATCTCATCCTGGATGTACCTGTGAAGGTAGCCATGTTACTTGAGAATCAAATGCTTCTCAGAATCCTTGATACACAACTTCGTGTGAAGGGTATGAAAAACATTCGTAAACTCTAGCACATCTTGGTCCCTTCCCTGTCGTAGCATTGTCCACTTGATGTATTTATCCTCATAGATTCCCACAGGGTATTAATACTCCTTGATTACATCCTGGAATGAGTTCCAATTGGGCGTGGCTGAAAACAGTTAGTTCATACTTTCATCCTTCTACTTATATTAAGTTTCCCACTAGTCCTTGACGTGGGGGGCTGCTTTGAGAAGTGGAAAAGTGATCTTTTCCCGGTTGGAACACTCATGTACGGAAAAATATCCTTCTAGCATATTTAACCATTTATCTACAACATTTGCATCTATCTTACCCTCAAATATGGGGATTTCAAAGTTAACTTGTACCTTAAAGGGTGTGGCACCTCCAGAGTAGTTGTCAGAAGTAAATGCGTCGCCCTTGGGTAGTGCTGAAGGATCTGGGAAAATTTGTTCATCATCATGTTCCTTTCTCGCTCGAGTGCTTCTTAAAGTGAGATTTTGATAGGATCTCCTACCCCCTCATCTTTGTTTTCATCCTCCATGGTAGGCCGTCGAGATTTGTGACGCTGGTATTGCAAAGGTTCAACCAGTTCAAGCCCTAGCTCCTTATATCCTGACCTCATTGGGAACATGCAAAGAAAAACAGAGAAAGAGCAAACCACTTTGATACCACTAATCCATATTTAAATAAGAACACAACAAATTACAGATATAACCATAAATACAAAGATGCAATAGAAATAACACTTCATTTCATTAATATCAAATACTAAAATATGCTTACAAACATAATGTAAATAAGGCTAGCTCGGGTGATGGTATCTTACCTCTGAGAAGAGATATGGCGGCTACATGCCTTTGAACTATGTTATAATGAGGCTCGAAGGCCAATTTATTGTTGAGAAACAATGGAAAACCCTAAACATCCAAAGACCTAACCCTAGGAGATGAAGTGCCAAACTATGGGCCCTGTTTGGGTAAATTGGTACATCAACTTCTCGGGGTCGTAACTTTGGCATATGATCTTTGTTTGGCATGCACAATACCTCGTTAAAAATATATATCTAAGGACTACAACATTTGAGTGACTAACATTGGGAAAAACCTCATTATGGTCCTAGTTTTACTAAAAAAACACTGTTTAGGGCCTCAAAACGGCTTCGAAAGTTCAGGACCCAAAAAAATGCCAAAAATGGTAATTTTTTGCTACAAATGAGGAAACTCAAAAACTAAAAGAAACAATGGTGGGGGTCCAAGTGGAATAGGTGGGTGGCCACCAATATCCACCTAGATCAATGATGTTGCTCTCTGAGATTTTGTTTCCTTCTACACTGCTAAACACTCTATAGCCATTTTGACAGGTTCATTGAGCATGGAGAAATTGTATCAATATCTCCATGGGTCTTCCTTAGGCCAATTACATGCTCCATGGATCCAAGGATGATACACTCTCACATAGCGTTCCTGCACTAAGAAATGCAAGTCGTATGAATCGAAACTTTTGGTGTTGAAGGTGAATCTCTTGAATTCCTCCATTTCGGGCTCAACATGCTTGAGATTTTGGATCTCATACAACCCAGTCCACAAAGGAAGAGTGTACCAAGGTTCCTTCTTCTTCCTATACAGTCTCGCTAACAACCCTATCGAGATTTGATATGTAACCTCTTGCATGACCAGCTTATCCATGGAAAATGTCAGCAAAAAGTGCAGAGCCTTCTTTGCGCTATAAATCCAAATGAAAGTGCCAAGGGGTGAAGCATACCAATCTTCTATGTCAATCAATGCCTCCATTACTACTTGTGACATGAGAGGTGGATCTTGCTCAAACATCATCCTGTACACTGGGGTGATGAAGTGGTTTGATAGTTGTATAATAACTCCATGGAAACTACATTGGGAGAAAAATATGCAATAAGTGTGTAGATAGGTTTCTGAAGGTGTTCATGCCCAACCTAAGCCTAGGAACTGCTGACGGGCATAGATTGCGTCACAAATGTAAGAAGACATGAAAATATTTTCTTGTTGACCCTTGGGCAGATGTCGGGCTTCTGTTACTTGTTCCTTCAATGAGATAACCAACATGTCAGACCAATTGAAAGGTCTTCCTTCTTTCGGTAGTTGATCCAACACAATCACCCAACTCTGTGGGAATGTTTCTATACTCTCTTTGCCATATAAGAGGCATGCAAATATGACCAAGAGCTGATAGGCCTTCCATAATTTGCTTCTTATATACACTTGGTTGGGTGTTGTCTAGAACTTGGACAGCTCTCTTACCTAGCTCCTCAAGATGTCTCTTAAGTTTGCACTGTTGTTGCATCTGGTGAAGGGTGTATCCATCATGATCACCGGCTATGGCAAGTGATACATCACCTAAAATTCCTTTTCCCTTAAGGTAGAAAGTTATGTTCCACTGACACTTCTCAACACCATTTTCTCTAGATTAGTATGCGAGACAATCTAGTGGATCATGTCTGCACATGGAAACACAAGATACCTGCATGCAATCCGGTACAAGCCAAAGTTGTTTATGTTGACATAGACCCTGAGGTCCTCCATATTCTCCTCAAATGTGCCTGAAAAGATGTTGTTGATTTCATTTAGTTTCATCTTTATCTACTTGTCTATGAATAGTTTAGTGTCTTCGTAGATGGGCAAGCTCATAGACACTTTCTCAACTACATCTCCAGTTACACTCTCAATGGTGTCCTTTGACCCTACTCTCTTGGAAGCCATTGTACCTGTATTGTTGAGAGACAGACGAACACCTATGGTACCTGGAGATAGAGAAACACTCATGGCAAGAAATTTTCTAGTTGAAAACCAAAAGAAACTTGAGGACTAACATGCAACACACCTAGGCGACTTAGCGGGAGATTTACAAAATGTTCACCAAGAGGCTGGGAGACTGGCTGCCATAACTGCACATAACACAACTTGGACTATCATTGGGTTGACTAACTACTGGAACTAGGAAGATCACAATCCATCTTGGCCTACTGAGGACTAAAACTATGAAATATGTAGATTGAGTTGCCTTGACCACAACCCGGTCAAACTGCATCTGCACAATTCTAGGGGCCAATAGGGCACTACCTCATAGAATTGCATAGAGAAATCCTGGAGTGAAGTTTTAGGAAAACTCTACACAATTCTGGGGGCTAATGGGGAACTTCCTCTCATAATTTCATAGAGAAAGCCTGGAGGGAAGTGTTAGGAAAACTCTGCGCAATTCCTGGGAGGAAGGCAAAGCCTTCACTCTTAGAAATGTATAGTGCAAACTGAGTAAGGAAATGTTCGGGCCAAGGCAACCCAGACCCACCACAGGTGACTGACAACATGAAAAGGTTGAATGCATGTGTGAAGCTGAGTGCAAACAAGAGTGAATGATCATGCATGCAAACAGTGAGTGCAGGATTCAGTAACTATAAAACATGTAAATGAGTGAACCAAGTCGCTGCAACGATGACCGTTAGTGCAAGAAACAGTGTCATGCATCGTACAACAGTGAGATGCAATGGAAAAATTCAAATTGTGCTTCTACAAGCTAACATGGATTAAAATGACAACAAACATTCAAAAAACAAAGCAAACAACACTCACACAAACCAAAATACAAAAAGCAACAGAAAAGAAGAAAAAGATATGAAAAGCAGACTTACCGAGAAAACGTTGAGCTGAGTGTGCCAAATTCTCCTAGATGCGATGGGGAATGACATATATCCAATATCAAAGTGAAGAATTAGCTCTCAAGAGTTTAATAAATAGTTTTGTTAAGATTGAGGCTTATGACACGCATGCCACAAAACTAGGAAACATTGACACTTGGTGGGAGGTTTCTAAAATGAATTTTGCATGTAAACCCTAGCTACTAAAAATGGATCCCTAAAATCTAGGGATGATTTTTTCTTTTTTGAGAAAAGAAACCCACACATGCAAAGAAAGATTTCTTATTATGGAGGGAACCAGTGGACTTGGGAGTGCGTGCAATGGACAACAAGCCTCTAGATTACTTTTGCATAGTTTCTAGGTTGAGTAGCTCTAGCTACCCCTCAGGCTTTGTGCAATTTTTGGACTGAAACCAAGGTTGTCATCCAAAACTACACAAATTCTAAGAGCAAGCCTAGTGATGGGCTGCTCTACGCAATTCTAGAGAGCAGCAGGCTGCCTTGATGTTCTACATAATTCTGGAGAGGAAGTTTGGTTCCCCTCCAGTTCTGTGCAATTCTTCAAGTTTCACAATAGCCAAATAGTGACCATGTCTCGGGATGTCATCTTACTGGTGGAAGGAAAACAAGCTTGCAAACACAAGTTGATAACCCACTAAAACTCAGCTGAAGCATAAGTACCTATTAGTGCAAGACATGCTGTTAAGGATGGTTGGTAGGAAGGCTCCAAAACGAAGCTAAGGAAAACATTTGGAGGGTGGTTGCAGTCACTACAACACTTGGTGACACACTGGTAAAACTCCAGGTGTTTGAATGGACCTTGTTTCATGAAAAGAAAGTCTAACTTGTGTATGTCAACATAGACCCTGCGTTCCTCCATATTCTCCTCAAATGTGCTTGAAAAGATGTCATTGATGTCCTTCCATTTCATATTTATCTCCTTGTCCATGAACATCTTACTGTCTTAATAGATGGGCAAGCTCATATACACTTGCTCAACTACATCTCCAGTGGCACTCTCAACGATGTCCTTTGACCCTGCTCTCTTGGAAGCCATTGTACCTGTACTGTTGAGAGACAGACGAACACCTATGATACTTGGAGATAAAGAAACACTCATGGCAAGAAATCTGTTAGTTGAAAACCAAAAGCAACTTGACGACTAACATGCAACACACTTGGGTGACTCACAGGAAGATTTGTGCAATTTTCAACAGGAGCTTGGGAGACTAACTGCCAGAACTGCCCAGAACACATCTTGGACTATGAGTGGGTTGATTGACTAAAGAAACTACGTAGAGTGCAATCTAGCTTGGCCTACAGAGAACTAAAACTATGTGATGTGCAGTTTCAGTTGGCTTGACTGTAACCCAGTCAAATTGCGTCTGTGCAATTTGGGCAAGGAAAATTTTAAGGATGGAAATTTATCATAAAGTTTAGAAACCTTAGCGAATCCCACTAGTCCATAATATGAAATATATAAAAATTTTGATGTTTTTGTATAAATATTCAAATTTATAATATTTTTATATAGTTTATATATAATTTTTTGGCGATTTTTAGGGTATCATTCTATAAAATTTGGGAAAATCATTTTTACAAAAAATGGAAATTAGTGAATCTTTTTTTTGGAAAAAGTATAGAAAATTAGCCCATGGATGAATATTAGCCCCTAAAAGTTTCCCTGAATTTGGGGGTCCAATGGGGCACCTCGTCTCAGAATTGTTCAAATAAATCCTAAAGGGAAGTGTTAGGAAAAATCTGTGTAATTCTTGGGAGGAAGGCAGAGCCTTCAATCTCAGAAATATCCAGTGCAAGCTGGGCAAGGCAAGGTCAGGGCCAAGGGATCCTAGACCAGCCGAGGGGGGACTAAAAAGATGAAAAGGCTAAATACATGTGTGAAGATGAGTGCAGAAAAGAGAGATGAAAAGGCTGAATGCATGTGTGAAGATGAGTGCATAGAAGAGTGAATGGCCATGCATGCAAGCAGTGAGTGAGAGATTTAGTAATGGGAAAACAAGTGAGTGTGTGAAGCGAGTCACTGCAATGGTGACCGTTAGTGTAGAAACAATGTCATGCATGTGACAACATTGAGATGCAATGGAAACCTTGAAACAATGCTTCTACAAGGTAAGATGCATTTAAATGACAGCAAGCATTCAAAAATCAAAGCAAACAACACTCACACAAACCGAAATACAAAAAGAGACAGAAAAGTAACAAAAGACATGAAGAGCAGACTTACCCAGAAAAAATTGATTTGAGTGTGCCGAATGCTCCTAGATGCGATGGGGAATGCCAGAGCTCGAAGATCGAAGTGAAGGATGAGCTCTGAAGCATCAAATAAACAGTTTTGATAATATTAAGGCTTATGATGCGCATGCCACAAACCTAGGAAAAAGTGACACTTGGTGGGAGGTTTCTAAAATGTATTTTGCATGTAGCCCCCACCTGCTAAAAATGAATCCATAAAATCTAGCGATGCTTTTTGCTTTTTTCTTTTTCCTTTTTCAAGAAAAGCAGTCCATGCATGCAAAGGAAGATTTCTCAGGCTTGGGGGGAACCGGTGAACCTGGGAGTGCATGCAACAGACTACAAGCCTATGGATGACTTTTGCACAGTTTCTTGGTTGAGTGGCTCTGGTTGCCCCTCAAGCTCTATGCAATTTCTAGACTGAAGCCAAGGATGTCATCCAAAACTATGCAAATTTTGAGAGGAATCCCAATGATGGACTTCTTTGTGCAATTTTAAGAGGGAAGGTTGCATGCTTCCTCTACGCATTTATGGAGAGTAGTAGGTTGCCTTGATGTTCTATGAAATTCTAGAGATGAAGGTTGGTTCCCCTCTAGTTCTATACAATTCTTTAAGTGAGCACAACAACCATATAATGACCAAGTGTTGGGATGTCACATTGCATGTGGAAGGAAAACAAGCTAGAAAACACAAGTTGATAAGCCACTGAATCTCAATTGAAATATAATTACTTGTTAGTGCAAGACATGCTACTAAGGATGGTTAGTAGGGAGGCTCCAAAACGAAGCGAAGGAAAAATTTTGTAGGGTGGTTATAGCCGCTACAACACTTGGCGACACACTAGTAGAACTCCAACTCCCTGAATGGACCTTATTTCATGAAAAGCAAGTCTAACTCCTCTGGAAGTATTGTTTTATTCTCTGATCATCTTGGTTTCCACACTAGCTTGAGTGAAAGAAGTAGCACCGACCATGCTCTTGATCAATCAGCACACATTCCAAGTTATCCGAATTGGATCCATGAAAAATAATTAAATTTCCATGACTGTATCAAAACAGGAAAAACTTTGAATTTTTGAACAAAGAGCGATCAAGAGGACCTTTGGGCAGTAGCAGTTTGCAGCCAGCAAGGAATGATCAGGAGCTTGGCCAAAGTGCGCTGACTGAGGCCCATGGAGGCCGCACAGGAGGCAAAACTGGCCATTGGGAAGCCCAGATCAAGAAACAAAGGGCATTTCTGATGTGCGATTAGCTCTTTGGCGCGCTTGCACTAATCGCGATCACTAGGAAAAACCCCTCGAGAAGGAAAAACCCCGAAGCGCTCGGTTGCATGGAAGCCAGGAAAACCATGGGGAGAGAGCTAAGGCAAAAGGTGGGACCTGTGCTCCAAAACTGGCAGTATATCAGGGGCACCCTTGGGCGGTAAGCGGATTTGGCTGAAAACGAGCGATTCCATTCAGTGCATGACATGTGTCCAGCAGATGAGAGAGAAAATTGCCACTCATCACACGCTAACGGTTGAGCAAGTCAACCACGCGTAATGAGCTAATATCGTAGGATTTGGGAGCTCTAGATTTGATGGTGGAGATTGCACCCGATGGAGAAACCGGATTTGACAGGGAATTAAGCCGCAACACATAAAGAGTTTGAAGTCCGATTTGACCGCTGAAATGGAAGATGAGTCATTCCCCAATGTAACTAGAAAACATAATCGACGAGGAAGAGCTGGCGCAGTTTGCGAGAGGACAAGTGGCTACTCCCTGTTAGCCGTTGACAATGACGTAGAGACAGGGAACTCTAAGCGAGCAGCAGTAGGCAATCTGACAAGGGTGGAAGAGGAAATGAATAGTCAGGGATGAATTGGCTTTAAGCCATGAAAATTTAGAGAATATAACACATGAAGGAAAAAGAGAATGAAGATAGAGAAAGCGAGAGCGAAGAAAAGACAGTGAAGCAAGAAGCAGAAAACAGAGAGCTGAGCTGACCTAAGGTAGCATCAAGTAGACAGAAAGCTTGAGAGGTTCATGCAATCCCTAAGAGGGACTATCGGAAATTGAGCACCACATTGGTGTCCTTCCATTAAAGACCAGAGGGGTCAAGACTTGGATAGGAAAATGGTATGTGCACTTTAGTGGCTTGGGGAATCCAAGAACCACCCTGCCAAGAAATTATGTTTCAGGAGACTCAGATTGAGCTCCTCATTGTAAAACTCCGCTTTAAAGACAAAATAAAAGAAGGCCACCACTAAAAGCTGGACCGAAGATGTGGCCCTGGAGGATAGGGTTAACTCCTTATTAATTTGTTGTGTTCTTGTATTTCCTTACTGTTTTCCATTTTCCAATTTTCTGTGTATTTTGCAATCTAATCAATTGTTGCCTAAAATGACATAGACACACAGTATCACATGAGTCTATAATACCTTCATTCAATAATTATTTAACTGAGATCACTCAAGAGTGATTTTCAAATCAAGTGGTATCAGAGCTTTAATCCGTTAAGGTTAGACAAGCTTGTGTTGGTTTAGCTGTTGAATCCTAACTAGATCAAAGCTGAAATTAGGAGAAGGAGAGTTAGTCAAAATTAATCCTGAAACTGGGAGAGTCTATCCTCGGAAGACAATGTCAGAGGAAGGTTCTGTGGGACTAGACCCTCAATTCATAGATAGTTTCCTAGCCATAAAGTCCATGGTAGAAGAAATGTATAGGGACTTTAGAAAACATAAGGATGAAGATTCATATGGCTCTAAACAAGACAAAGGAGAAGATGAGTCTCACTTCCATGACCACTCGAAAGGAAAAGGGAAAGGGGAAAGCTTTCTCACACCCCCTAACAGCCCTAAACACAAAAAGAAAGCATGTTTGATCAAACTACATGTTAAATTTGATTTGCCTATATATGATGCAGAGTTAAATGCAGAAAAGCTAGAAAAATTGATGTTTATTGCAGAGTGCAGAATATCGACTCAGACAAGAGCAAGATTCAGCTGGCAAGCCTATGCCTTGGAGGAACCTCCTTGGTTTGGTGGGAAGGTAGAACCCAAGCTGACATGAAAAGACATGGTAATACCATCTCTGTCTGGAGTGAATTTGTTTCTGCAATCAAAAAATAGTTCTATCCATTGGCCTAGATGCAGCAAGCCATGATGAGTTGGAAAACTCTTCGACAGTTGAAAGGGAAAATTGTGCAAGGGTACACTCAAGAATTTAGAAAGAGAAAATTGATTCTAGGGATCTCATTAGACTTACCAAAGACTCTGTTGAAGTACATTGGTGGTCTACACAGCTACATGAGGCACAACATCCTCATGTTTAATCCCACTAGTATAGATGAGGTGTCTGTATAAGCTACTCATCTAGAAGCTAGAGGAAATAATTGAAGTCTAGAAGTTGGGGGATCATCCCAACCCACTGCAAGCAAGAATAAGGAAAAAAAAAGCAGAAGTGGAAAGCAAGGAAGGCTAACACTGCACAAAAGATCAAGGCTTCATGCACTCACTATAAAAAGGATGGGCATGATGATGAGCACTGTTGGATTCTGCATCCAGAGCTAAGACCTAAGAAGTTCAAGGGTAAGAAGAAGAAGATTGTTGCAGCTATTCAGAAAGATTTGGGGTCAGACTCGGGAGATGAAACAACCATTGCAGCCATAGGTATAAAAGGTAAAAATTCTGAAGCATCTTCTAGTAATTCTACACAATCTATTATTGTTGAAGAAAATGAGAGAAAAAGACATGAGCTTTTCCATATTTGAGTTATTCCCAAACATCAAAAGATTGATACTTTGTTTGATAGTGGCTCACAAGTAAATTTAATTTCTGAAGCAGTTGTAAAGAAGTTGGGATTGGCAACTACACCTCACAAGAAACCATACCCATTAGGATGGTTGAATGATAAAGCACAACTACAAGTGACTAGACAGTGCAAACTCAAGGTTTCTTTTGGGTCAGCATTTGTAGATGAGGTTGAGTTAGACATAATTCCTTTGGATATATGTGGAATTGTTTTAGGAAGTCCTTACTTGTATGATAGAAAAGCTATTTTCTATAGAGCTGAGAACAAGTGTCTACTTGTTAAAGATGGAATCGAATACTTTGTAAGAGCTCATAAGCTCAAGAATAATTATACTTTCATAAACTCAGGGCAAATGAAAAGAATGATAAATTCATGCAAACAATTCTTACTGATGGTTGTAAAACCAATGTATTTTAGGGCTGTAATGCTAAACAACAAGCTAATTTAGAAAAGGTTGTTTCAGAGTATGATAGCTTGTTTCAAGAACCTAAAGGTCTGCCACCCAAAAAGGAAATAGTGCATGATATTATTTTGCATCAAGATGCTCCATTTCCTAACATTGGAATGTACAGGTCATCTGCTTTAGAGAATGCTGAAATCAAGAAGTACGTGCAGGAGTTGCTCGAGAAAGGGTTCATCAGGCCTAGCACATCACCATTTGGGTCACCAATTGTTTTGGTGAGAAAGAAAGATGGCTCATGGAGAATGTGCATTGACTATTGAGCACTGAATAAGATAACAATAAAAAATAGTTATCCCCTTCCTCACATAGATGATCTTTTAGACCAATTGGAAGAAGTTGTTTATTTCTCCAAGCTAGACTTGCATAGTGGATACCGTCAGGTCAGAGTTGCAGAACAAGATGCATGGAAGGCTGCTTTAAAAACAAAGAAAGGATTGTATGAGTGGCTAGTTATTCTATTTGGCTTAAATAATGCTCCTACTACTTTCATGAGATTAATGAATGATGTACTTAGACCTTCTCTTGATGATTTTGTTATTGTGTATCTGGATGACATTCTGATTTTTAGTAAAACATGGGAAGAACACTTAAAGCATGTTAAGGAGACATTAGATTTTTTGGAAAGAGAAAAACTTCATGTTAAACTCTCAAAATGTGAATTTGGTAAAACATCTCTAAATTATTTGGGTCATATAGTAGGGGGTGGTGAATTGAAGATAGATCCCTCTAAGGTGGCAGTCATTGTGAACTAGCCTAAACCCAAATCTACTACAGAAGTTAGAAGCTTCTTAGGAGCAACACAATATTAGAGGAAGTTCATTTCTAACTTTTCTTTAATTACAGATCCCTCACATGCTTTAACAGGATTGAACAAGGTGTTTCAGTGGGGAGGCAAACATTAGAAGGCCTTCGACACCTTGAAAGAAAAGATTAGTACAACACCTGTACTAGCACTGCCTGATCTTCAAATACCATTTGAGATCCAAACATATGCCAAGACTATGCCATGGGAGCAGTGTTGACACAGCATGGTAAACCCATATGTTATCATTCTGAGACTTTTAATCTTGCAGTAGCTAACTATCCTACATATGATAAAGAATTTTATGCATTAGTACAGAGTGTGAAAAAGTGGAAACATTACTTAATGGGCAAAGAGACAGTAATACATATTGATCATCAACCACTTCAATATTTACACTCCCAAACTAAGTTGCAGCAATCGAGACACTATAGATGGATGGGTTTTCTACAACAGTTTCATTTAGTCATCAGATATAAAAAGGGCATACATAATAAAGTTGCAGACATGTTATCTAGACCTATTATAAATGCATCTACTATACTTAAGCATAATTTTATGCTACATGAAAGCTACATTGAACAATATGCTCAAGATATAGACTTCAAAGATTTATATGCAACTTTAAGTCAAGGCAAAAGAGTAGAAGAATTGGATTATCATGTAAAGGACTGACTCTTATACCATTGTGGGAAGTTATGCATTCCACAAATTGAAAGAGTAAAGATAATTTGAGAAGCACACACTTCTCTAATATCAAGTCACTTTGGGGTAAGTAAAATAGATGCATAGCTGCAAAGATTTTGTTATTTGCCAAAAATGAACGAGACAATTTCTAGATAAGTAAGAGGGTGTACTATGTGTACTAAAAGCAAGCCCAATAATAGAAAACTAGGCTTGTACACTCCATTACCAGTTCCTTCTCACCCTTGGGAAATTGTTTCCATGGATTTTGTTGGAAGACTGCCTAAACCTAGGAAAGGTCAAGATTATCTATATGTTGTTGTGGATAGGTTTAGCAAAATATGTATTTTGATACCTTGTAATAAACATCTTACAGCTGAACAAACTGCAAAACTATTCTTTGAACATGTATGGGTTCATTTTGGATTACCCACTTCCATTGTATCTGATCAAGACACCCGATTTATGGGGATGTTTTGGTCAAGTCTATGGGAACTGACGAACACCAAACTAAAGAGAAGCACAACTTTTCATCCACAAACTAATGGCCAGACATAAGTGGTTAACACGACAGTGATCCAGTTACTCAGAGGATATTGTAGCAAACATCCTAAGCTTTGGGATGAAGATTTGTGTTATGTGCAGCATGCTTACAACAGAGCAAAACACTCTTCTACACAAAGATCTCCTTTTGAGACCTGTTTTGGTTTCACCGCAAGGTCTCCTTTGGATTTTGTCTTTGGTAAAGACACCACAGTTGAGGGACATAGTGATGTGGACAAGGCAACTAGGTTCATTGAACAAATCCAAGAGATCCACTAGGAAGTACAAGAACAACTGGAAAAGAGCCAACCCAAATACAAGGCAAGGCATGACAAGCATTGAATGGAGCATAGTTTCCAAGTTGGTTACCAAGTCTAGCTATATATTAGCAAGGACAGGATGCAAGGTGAAGGTAAAAAGCTAAAGCCTATCAGGTATGGACCTTTCAAAATACTTGAGAAGATTGGTGAGAATGCTTTTCGCCTTGATTTACTAGCTTATATGCACATCTACTCAATCATAAATGCAAATTGCTTGAGATTGTTTAAACCCTCTCTAATTGAGGATCCTGAAGAGCAGAGTCAATTGCCTTCTATTGATGACCTGCTACCTGAATATCTTAATGAATTGCAGGAAGACATAGTTTTGGACAGGAAGGTGAGGACGACACACAGAGGAGATGTTGAGTACCTCAGAATTGGGCTCAAGGGTTCAAAGCCGAGCAGTGCAAAGTGGATAGAGATTGGACAAATGAGATAATTGTATCCTCACTTAGTCGATGCTTGAAAAAAAACTTTTGGTGGTCCAAAAGCTTTTGCAATGGGAAGACTATGATCTGAATTGGATCCATGAAAAATAATTAAAGTGCCATGACTATATCAAAACAGAATAGACTTTGAATTTTTTAACAAAGAGCGATCAGGAAGACCTATGGACAGTGGCAGTTTGCAGCCAGCAAGGAATGATGAGAACCTCAGTCAAAGTGTATTGACTGAGGCCCATGGAGACCGTGTAGGAGGCAAAAGTGGCCATTGGGAAGACTAGACCGAGAAACAGAGGCACTAATCGTGCATTGCTAGGCAAAACCCCTCGAGAAAGAAAATCCCTGAAGTGCTCAGTCACATGGAAGCTAGGAACAACATGGGGAAAGCGCTAAGGCGAAAGGCGGGACTCACACTCCAAAACGGGTAGTATATTGGGGGCACCCTTGGGTGGTAAGCAGATTTGGCTAAAAATGAGCGATTCCATTTAGCACACAACATGTGTCTGATGGATGAGAGAGAAAACCACCACTCATCGCACGTTAACAGTCGAGCAAGTCAACCGCGCGAAATGAGCGAATATCATAGGATCTGGGAGCTCCAGATCCAACGTTGGAGATTGCGCCCGATGGAACAACCGGATTTGACAGGGAATTAAGCCGTGGCACATAAAGAGTTTGAAGTTTGATTTGACTACTGAGATGGTGGATGATTCATTCCATAGTGTAACTGGAAAACCGAACCGACGAGGAAGAGTTGGCACAATTCGCGAAAGGACAAGTGGCCACCCCCTGTGAGCCATTGACGATGATGCAGAGACAGGGAACTCCAAGCCAGTAGCAGCAGGTGATCCGACGAGGGCGGAAGAGGAAGTGTGCAGTTAGGGATGAATTAGCTTTAAGCCATGAACAGACAGAGAACAGAAAACATGAAGGAAAAAGAGAATGAAGATAGAGAGAGTGAGAGCGAAGAAAAGACAGTGAAGCAAGAAGCAGAAAATAGAGAGCTGAGCTGGCCTAAGGCAGCATCAAGCAGACATAAAGCTTGAGAGGTTCAAGCAATCCATGATAAGGAGTGTCGAGAATTGAGCACCACATTGGTCTCCTTTCATTAAAGACCAGAGGGGTCAAGAATTGGATAGGAAAAGGGTCTGTGCACTCTAGTAGCTTGGGGAATCCAAGAACCACCCTGCCAAGAAATTATGTTTCAGGAGACTCAGATTGAGTTCCTCATTGTAAATATATGCTTTAAAGACACAATAAAAGAAGGCAACCACTGAAAGTTGGACCAGAGACATAGCCCTAGAGGATAGGTTGAACTCCTTATTAATTTGTTGTGTTCTTGTATTTTCTTACTGTTTTTTCCTTACTGTTTTCCATTTTCCAAGTCTCTGTGTATTTTGCAATATAATCGATCATTTTCCTAAAATGACATAGACACACAACAACACATGAGTATGTAATACCTTCATTCAATACGTATTTAACTGAGAACACTCAAGAGTGATTTTCAGATCACCAAGTCAAGTCAACTTAGTTGTTTTGTATTGGGGATGAGGGGTATATTGGTGCACAAGCAGTATGATTTTCTGATTTTAAGTTTCATCTCTGGTGTTGCTCTGGTGCTATCAAGCCTGGACAGTACCCCAATAGAGTCATGCAGGAACACAAGCATTGCTCTCCTACTAATGAGCTTGGTAAATACCCTAGAAGAGTTACTTGAATCACCTCTCTACATAGGAGGCCTTTCTCTTATTTCACCTTATTCATTTTTTCAAAATTTTTAACATTTTCATTATTTTATTTTTTTGTTTTTTCAAGAATTGTGCATGATCACTTACTTATTTCAGATGCAGAAGAGGGATCCTGACTTATTGAGAGTAGAAGAGGTTGTTCCTTCAGAGAAGTATTTTATATATACCTCTGACATACTTGTTAAGGTTTTCCCCCTCACCTTACTCAAATTGACTGAGCTGACAAGGGTTAAACTAGAAATAGATGACTAGAGTAGGTGGTACTATAGTTAGAGTGCAAGTGTTGTGTTTTCACCAAGATTCACTTCGAATAGATTGTATTTTCCATTGGTGTATCATTGAATGAAGACAACAAGTTCACATAAAGAAAGAGGACAACAGATAACCAAGTGTTGGTAGGTGTACAATTCCCCTTGTATTCTACCATGCCTATCTTGAGAGTCACACATAGTTTCATGTGAAACTAACTTACGGACACAAACAAGCATCAAAACAAAAGAGCGAAGAGCATAAGTAAAGGAGAAAGAAAACAAATTAAGAAACACAAGCAAGCAAGTAGATAAACAAACAAATAAAGAAAGAAAACATGCATGCAAGCAAATAAGACAAAAGAAAACACTATTCCTACACTAACGGTGCATGGGTCTGATCAAGTGAAGTGATATTTCCAATGAAGCCATCGGCACATTGGATGACCAATGTTGGTGAAGGCATGGTTTGCAAACAAAATATTCAAGTGAACCATAAAACATGAAAGATATAACAATAAAGACAAACACACTCTAATTTTAAATGCGTCCACATAAAAGAAAAGAGTGAAAGCACATGACATGCACTTTGTGGACTTACCATGATGTTGTGATACACCACATGAACATGATAAGCATATGCACTCTCTTGACTATGATAGGCAAGAAAACATGAGAAAAAGAGACAACTTACATCTAGCAAGTGTGCTTTTGTGTATGATTCCTCCAATGCATGAGTGATATGATCACATGATTCGAGTGGAGGAAGAAAAATCTGTGTTAGATTGATCTTCAATGCATAAAAATGAGTGATGAGGAGCCTTGGGTGTTTCAAAAATTTCTTGATTGGAAGTGAAACTAACCTCAAGACAGTGAGGGCCTGAAATAATCGTAAGCTCAGGCTGAAGTGCCTCGACATCCTGTGGGGTTTTGACTTCAACGACAGATAGATCATCATAAACAACTGCCTTTGAAAGATAAACAACAATAGAATCAACATTATGATCAAATACAGGAGTAAATAGATCACGACAGCTATGATCAGAAAAATCAACGAGTTCATTGGTATCCTCATGATCTGATAAATCAAACAAAGGGGTAGATAAGAAGAAAGAATGTTCACCCTCTGCGTTTTTGAAAAAAGTATATGTGATTCAAAATGGATTCAGTTTTTCCTCCAGATCAAAAGACTTCAAATGCAGGTTAAAGTAGGCACAAGTTGAAGTGCTCATTAATACGAAACCAATGGTTCAAAGAATGCATAAATCCGAGTCTGGATGAAGAAATTAGAGCCAATCAAAGATTTAGTTCAAAAAGTCAATGCCTACGTTAGCAGGACACGTGGCAACCTGGGAATGAGTCACAGGTTCTAGATGATGTCAATAGAGAAGAAATGATGTATGTGTGATTGGTTCACACCACAGTCATTGGATCATCTGATCAAAGGAGATTGACGGATATCGCACCGAGACATCTAAGCAGGTTATCCTTGAAAATGGACATGATGAAGTTAGTCAAAAGAAGTTAAACTTCTTTGAGTTCCAGCAGGGAAGCGGTAAATGGTTTTTCACGCACCTCAAAGGTTAGAAATGGTTTTTCATAAATCTACGTGATTCCACTCAGCAATCAACACATAGCATCTTGAAACAGCTTTTCTCATGTGCTTTCAAAGAATTAACTAATGTGGTAGTTGGAGCATGAGATTGCGTGACAGCCATCGGATCAAGCAGGACAAATCAATAGTGCAGATTGTCCATATTAGTTGACGAGTGAGACGTGATAACCATTGGATCGCTTGGTATCAATATTTGCAGCGGGGAAAAGGCTGGATGGTCAGAGTCAACTCCACGCCTGCTAGTCCTTTGGTTTATCCTCTATTTTTAATGTAATCGTATTATTCCACATTTAGTGCAATTTGCAACTAAACATGGTATATTAATACCATATCACCAAAAACGAAGACAGAAGCAGTTTTGATGCATTCCAGGGGGTTTGGAGGTCATAGTGGCCAAGTATGGTCGAGTGTATACTTGTTTTGACTCGAAAACTCGAGCTGAACATAGTGGTGAGATCCATATTTGTGTTTGAGACTCTGTTTCTGAGCTCACACCTGTAACAGAAATTTGAAGACATAATAGAGAGGTCAACACTGGAAGTGAAAGGACCAGGAGACGTAGCTAGGAATTATGGTGAACTCCTTTATTAAATTTGGTTGTGTTGATGTGTTTGAATGTGTTTTCTAATTGTTTAAGTGTTTATGTTATTCACAATCTTTTTGATCTATTGCACTAAGTAACATAGGCAAATTCACACATAGTCTATAATACCTTTTTCATTAACAGTTCAGGTAGTATCAGAGCAGTAAGGTTTTTAAGGTTGACAAGTTTGTGTGGAGATTTGAATGCTTACTAGGTTGAGCCTCGGACGAGGTGAAGGTGAACTTGTTGAGGCGAATCTAGAGAATCCCAATTCTTGGACAGTTTCATGACGATACGTGCAATGGCGGAAGAGATGTATAAAGAGTTTAAAAAGGGTAAAGGTGAAGGAAATTCATCACCTAAACGGACAAAGGAGCAAAAGAATCTTTTCTTTTTGTCCCTCCATATAAAGAAGATAAAGGAAAAAGAGGAATTCTTCCTCCACCATCTCCTCCATCATTACCATCATTGTCATCATCGTCTTATTCTCATAAGACTATTTCTTTTAAGAAGAAAAAGAAGAAATCCTCTTTGATCAAATTAGATGTAAAATTTGATTTTCCAATTTATGATGGAGAACTTAATGATGAAAAGCTTGATAATTGGATAAGATAAATTGATGTATATTGCAGGATGCAGAAATTTGATTCAGAAAGGAAGAAGATCCCACTTGCTAGCCTTCGACTTGGAGGAACCACACATGTATGGTGGGAAGGCAAGACACGAGAAGATCTCCAAAAACATGGTAAAACCATTTCAACTTGGCATGAATTTGTTTCTGCCATTAAAAAGCAATTTTATCCTTTGGATTATATTCAACAAGCAATAATGATTTGGCAAACACTACAATAATTATAAGGTCAAAGTGTTCAGAGTTATACTCAATAATTTTGTAAGATAGCTCTAACATTAGGTATATCATTGGACTCACCAAACACATTGTTAAAATATATAGGTGGTCTTCATAGTTATTTGAGGCATACTATAATTATGTTTAATCCAACTAGCTTAGATGATGTATCAGTTCAAGCAACTCATCTAGAAGCTAGAGGTAAAAATGTAACCCCAGATGTTGGGAAATCATCTAAACCTATTAAAAGAAAGAATAAATGCAAGAAGAAATTGAAATGGAAGGAGAGGAAAACAAACATTGTGAAGAAGGATAAACCTTCATGCACTCATTGTAGGAAGGAAGGACACAATGAGGCACACTGCTAGTCATTGCATCCAGAATTGAAGCCTAAGAAGATCGAGAGTAAAGAGCGAAAGAATGTTGCTGTTGTTCAAAAGGACTTGGGGTAAAACTCAGGTGACGAGACAACTGTTACAACTATAGGTATAAAAGGTAAATATTCTAAAGCATCTACAAGTAATTCTTCGCATGTTGTTGATAATGATAATGCTGAGAGGAAAACGAATGAGATATTTCATATTAGAGTCATTTCCAAGCATAACAAAATTGATACTTTATTTGACAGTGGGTCACAAGTTAATTTGATTTCTAAAGCAATTGTAAAGAAGTTGGGTCTAGAAACAAAACCTCATAAAAACCCATATCCATTAGGTTGGGTGTGTGATAAAACTAAGCTACAAGTTACGAAACAAAGCAAACTTCATTTTTCTATTGGGTCAAAGTTTGTATATGAGGTTGAGCATAAATACTACCATTAGACATATGTGGAATTGTACTTGTATGATAGAAATGTTATCTTCTATCGAACTGAAAATAAGTATCAACTCACTAAGGATGGAATTGAATATATTGTAAGGGCTCATAAACTCAAGGATAAATTCTCTCTCATAAATTCAGGACAGATGAAAAGAATTGTAAATTCAAGTAAACAATTTTTATTTATGATTGTAAAAGCAAAGGATCTTGATAAATCTGATGCATTCCAAGGCTGTAATCATAAACAAAACAAAAAATCTAGTTAAATTTTTTTTTTATTATGATATTTTGTTTCAAGAGCCTAAAGGGCTTCCACCCAAGCGAGAGATAGAACATGAGATTTATTTGAAGCAAGATGCCCCACTACCTAACATTGGAATGTACAAATTATCAGCTCTAGAGAATGCACAGAGAAAGAAGTAGGTACAGGAGTTGCTTGATTAAGGGTTTATTCGACTAAGCACATCACTGTGCAGTTCACCTATTATGTTAGTGTGAAAGAAAGACGGTTCGTGGAGAATGTGCATTGATTTTAGAGAACTAAATAAAATCACAATAAAAAATCATTATCCTCTTCCTCGTATTGATGATTTGTTAGATCAGTTAAAAGATGCAGTTTACTTATCTAAACTAGACTTGTGAAGCGGCTACCATCAGATCAGAGTTGCAGAACATGATGTATGGAAGACTGCTTTCAAAATTAAGCAAGGACTCTATGAATGGATGGTTATGCCTTTTGGCTTAACTAACGCTTCAGCTACATTCATGCGAGTCATGAATGATGTATTTAGACCATTTATTGATGATTTTGTAATAGTCTATTTAGATGATATTCTTGTTTTTAGTAGAACATGGGATGAACATGTAAAGCATGTAAAGCGGATTTTAAATGTATTGAAAAGAGAAAATCTCTATGTAAAACTGTCAAAATGTGAATTTGGCATAACATCTTTGAATTATTTGGTTTATATCGTAGGGGGTGGTGAATTGAAGATAGATCCCTCTAAGGTCAACGTCATTGTAAATTGGCCTAAGCCCAGTACTGCTATAGAAGTTAGAAGTTTCTTAGGGGCAACAATATTGGAGAAAGTTTATTGCTAACTTTTCTTTGATTGCATCTCCTTTACATGCTTTGACAAGTGTGAAACAGGTGTTTCAGTGGGGAGGCAAACAACAGAAAGCCTTCAACACATTGAAATAAAGGATCAGTACAACACCAGTACTAGCACTGCCAGATCTTCAGCATCAATTTGAGATCAAGATAGATGCAAGTGAATATGCCATGGGGGCAGTGTTGATGCAGCATAGAAAGCCTATATGCTTTCATTCTGAGACATTTACATCAGCAGTAGTTAACTATCCTACATATGATAAAGAATTGTATGCATTAGTTCAGAGTGTTAAAAAGTGGAAACATTATAGAATGGGTAAGGAAATAATCATACATACATATCATCAACTACTTCAATATTTACACTCACAAACTAAATTGCAACAATCAAGACATTATAGGTGGATGGGTTTTCTACAACAATTCCATCTTGTTATCAGATATAAGAAGGGCATACATAATAAGGTTGCAAACATGTTATCAAGACCAATTATAAATGCATCCACAATACTTAAGCATAATTCGGTAATTCATGAAAGTTACATTGAACAATATGGTCAAGACAGAGATTTTAAGGATTTATATGCAACTTTAAGTCATGGCAAGTAGGTAGAAGAATTAGATTATTACATAAAGGACAAACTCTTATATCATTTGGGAAAGTTATGCATTCCACAGACTAAAAGAGTCAATATAATTCGAGAAGCACATACTTCTATCATATCAGGTCATTTTGATGTAAGTGAAATAGTTGCACAATTACAAAGATTCTGCTATTGGCCATGAATGAATGAGACAGTTTCTAGATATATTAAAGGATGTACTATGTGTGCTACAAGCAAGCCAAGTAATAGAAAATTAGGCTTGTATACTCCACTTCCAATTCCTTCTCATCCTTGGGAAAGTGTTTCCATGGATTTTGTTGGGGGATTTTCAAAGTCTAGAAAGGGTCATGATTATTTGTATGTAGTTGTGGATAGATTTAGTAAGATGTGTATTTTGACACCATGTAATAAATAGGTCATAGCTGAACAAACTGAAAAGTTGTTCTTTCAAAATGTATGGGTCCATTTTGGGTTACCCACTTCTATTGTATCTGATCAAGATTCTCGATTTGTTGGGAAATTTTGGTCAAGTCTATGGGAGTTAATGGACAAAAGGTTAAAGAATAGCACGACATTTCATCCACAAACAGATGTCAGACAGAAGTGGTCAACAAGACAATGATACAGTTGCTTCAAGGATATTGTAGCAAGCATCCCAAACTTTGGGATGAGCATTTGCGTTATGTGCAGCATCCTTACAACCATGCAAAACATTCTTCTACTCAGAGATCTCCTTTTGAGAGTTGTTTTGGTTTTATACCAAAGTCTTCCTTGGATTTTGTCTTTGGTAAAGACATAGTAGTTGATAGACATAGTGATGTGGACAAAGCAACCAAGTTCATTGAACAAATCCAGAAAATTCACCAGATAGTACAAGAACAGCTAGAAAGAAGCCAAGCAAGGTATAAGGTGCAACATGACAAGCATCGAGTGGAGCATAGTTTTCAAGTTGGTGATCAAGTCTGATTTTACATCAGCAAAGAAAGACTCCATGGGGAAGGTAAAAATTTGAAACCAATCAGATATGGTCCTTTCAAAATACTTGATAAAATTGGTGAAAATTATTTTGCCTAGATATACCAGCCTACATGCAAATCTACTATGTCGCAAATGTTGAAAACTTGTGGTTGTATGAACCATCATTGATTGAAGATCCAAAAGATCAAGGTCAGATGCCTTCCATTGAAGATCTATTTCCCAATTATCTCAATGAGTTACAAGAGGACACAGTTCTAGACAGGAGGATAAGAACTTCGCGATAGGGAAATGTTGAGTACCTTTAGGTTGGACTCAAAGGTACAAATCCAAGTAAAGCACGATGGATATAGATTGGAAAAGTGAAGGAACTTTATTCTCACTCGATAGCTAAAACCAACTTTTGGTGGACCAAAAGCTTCTGGTGGGGAGGAGTGATCCAAAATGGATTCAGTTTTTCCTTTAGATCAAAAGTCTTCAAATGTAGGTGAAAGTAGGCTCAAGTTGAAGTGTTCATTAATACGAAACCAATGGTGCAAACAACACATAAATCCAAGTCTGGATGAAGAAATTAGAGCCAATCAAAGATTTAGGTTAAAAAGTCAATACCTATGTCAGTAGGACACGTGGAAACCTAAGAATGAGTCATAGGTTCTGGATGATGTCAGCAGAGAAGGAATGGCATATGTGTGATTAGTTCACACCACAGTCATTGGATCATCCGATCAATGGAGATCGACGCATATCTCATCGAGACATGCAAGCAGGTTATCCTTGAAAATGGATGCGATGAAGTTAGTCAAAAGAAGTTAAACTTCTTTGAGTTCTGGCAGGGAAGCAGTAAAAGGTTTCTCATGCGCCTCAAAGGCTGGAAATAGTTAAAACAGCTTTTCTCGCATGCTTCCAGAGAATTAACCAATGTGCTAGTTGGAAAGCGAGATTGCACGATAGCCGTCGGATCAAGAAGGACAGATCGACAGTGCAGATCGTCTAGATTAGTTGACAAGCAGGACACGATAACCATTGGATCACTTGGTATTGGGACTTGCACCAGGGAAAAGACCAGATGGTCGGGGTCAACTCCATGCCTGCTAGTCCTTTGGTTTATCCTCTATTTTTAATGTAATCGTACTATACCCGTTTAGTGCAATTTGTAACTAAACATGGTATACTAATACCATATCACCAAAAAAGAAGACAGAAGGAGTTTTGAATCGTTCCAGGGGGTTTGGAGGTCATAGTGGCCAAGTACGATCGAGTGTATACTCTTTTTGACTCAAAAACTTGAGTTGAACACAGTGTTGAGACCCATTTTCGTGTTTGATACTCTGTTTCTGAGCTCACACTTGTAACAGCAATTTCAAGACATAATATAGAGGTCAACACTAGAAGTGAAAGGACCAGGAGACGTAGCTAGGAAGTCAGGTGAACTCCTTTATTAAATTTGATTGTGTTGATGTGTTTGAATGTGTTTCCTAATTTTTTAAGTGTTTATGTTATTCGCAATATTTTCGATTTGTTGCACTAAGTAACATAGGCAACTTCACACATAGTATATAATACCTTTTTCATTAACGGATCAAGATGAAACATCAAGTAGATTTTGAGTGAATAATTTATCCTCTCCATGGTCGAATGGTGGGCTGACATCGGGTTTGTTATGCTAATGATTAGAAGTAAATTCATCCATGGATGGATTTACAGAAGGGGAATGATAGGTAGAAGAATCACCAAATATGTGAGGAAAATGCAGAGGAGGGGTGGATAGAAGGAGGTCATCCTTTACCACGAGTTGATGCTTAGATTCCTAGTCATACTCATCGTAAAAGACAGTCTAGGTTGGGTGTGCAACATCAACTCCATTGATGTCTTGATCCTTGTTCACAACAGCTGTAGAGTCCAAAATGGAAGAACACAAGACAGTGTAATCTGGAGGATCAATAGAACGCGAATACGTATGTTGAGGTAACAATTGCATATGACAACCCATGGGCTTCCCAACCAATTCTACATAGAAATTAAGAGTAGTGACGATGGGAGGATGTGAGAGCTGAACAGGCATGTGTGCATGCTCTTCCACATCACTCTATGAGGGTGTAGATGTTTGATGAGGGGAAGGTAGAAATTCAATTATGACATCAATTATGTCCACTTGTGATTGCACAGCTCCATCACTGAAGTAGGCTGAGCAAGGTTTGAACTTTTTCTTCACTTTGGGACAAATTGATTTTTGACAGAAATATTCAAATATCTCCATGAGATATTGAAATTTCATTTGAATTTTCGGAGATTCAAACATGAGTGGAAAAAATCACCTCCAAAAATCCATAGGCGATTCGTGGAGGACCTTTCGTTGTTTTAAATTTTTTTGTCAAGAGCTTCAGGATCACAATAATGGAAAACATATTCAATTAGATCACTGAAGTACTTAAATAATTGCACGCAATTGTGAGGCAGGTTGCGGGACCATCATTCCCGGGATTCACAAAGTGTGTATGCAGGAAGCATGTTGACATCTACATCATAAAAATCTTCATCATTCCTCATGAATGTGAGGAAGTCTTGTAAGTGCTTAGGCCAGGCCACTTTGCCTTCACCATCATACGTGATTTCAGACAAGTGATCAAAAAACTCCTTGTTGGGTAATTTAATTGTCTGTTAAATCCCTATTATTTAATTGTCAAGTCGGGGGTTTCGTAAAACTTAGAAGCAAACAAAAATATATGGGACCTCAGATGCAAGTATAATCAGCTTTAGAAGATAAGTTATGGAAACTCAAGGGAATGAAATTATCAACTAATTATAAGTGCATATTACAAATATAAAATTTAACTAAGTAATTTCTAATTCATTATGTAATAAGCAGGAGAAGTGGCTCCTAACCTAGGAGAACAAGATTTGTCCTTCTTCTAGAATACTACTTCATGAACATAAATGAAAAACCACTAATGGACAATAGCTTAAGATGCATAAACAAATAATAGAAGAGGCTCCTAACTAAGGAGGTCCTTGTTGTTCTTCATTACAAATTCATTTACATTAATGCCATTGTTGGAGAACTAGAAATTCATAAAGCACTTGAAACTAGAAAAAGAGAATGAATTTCAATTATTACTCATATGAAATGGAAGAGAGCCTAAATTAGACCCTTGTTTGTCCTTTCATATGTTGATAAGATTTAAACTAAAATTCATTCATTAATAATGAAAAATCTTCAAACATCTAAGTAATTAAATGAAAATAAAACCTATAATGAAGTAAATCTATAATGAAATAAAATCTATGATGAAATAAAATGTTTCTTTGATCCTTTTAGAGTGAGCTCAATTCTCTTAAGAACAAAGTGACAAACTATTCCATAAATTCATATACTACATTAAGACAATTTATATCTAATTTTATAGAAAGAAAACTTTATCCTATTTAATCATAAGTTAGGATACATGCTCCAAGAGTCCTCCCTTTGGAATGGAGGAGGTACTCTTATCTATACAGAAACATAAGCAACTAACTCATTAATGGAGATCCACTAATCCCTCCTAGATCCACAAATCCTTTATATGGTTACAACCAATATGAGACGCATATTCCTTTATCCATGATTTTTCTCCATGAGATATTCTTGACACATATCCCAAATCTCCTTCAAATCTTCAAGAGAATTCGAATTTGAGTCTTGGAGGCCACATAAGAGTGTCTTGGAACCTTCCACATCACCTATACATGGCACCAAACTCATTCCACCTTTAGGTATAAGCAAATACATGTCATTTTTCTAAATTTTAATCATAAATTCACTTTAAATACATAAAATAAATAAGTCTGGAAAATGAAAATATGAACCCATATGGTAATGGAAATATAATGATAATGTGATGAAATGACGTGACAAAATGAGGATAAAAGTGAAAATGGAGTGAAAGTGTATTCTAATTTGGTGGCCCAACATACCCCCCAACTTAAGTTATTGCATGTCCTCATGCAATACATTGCATTGATTTACTTTAATCATGATTTGATCCTTTGAATTGTCTTCATTTTATATGAACTTTGGCTAATGTTAATTCTTCTTTCATCTTCGTATAATCATTTGATAACTTTGTTCCTTTTGCAAAGTGTCCATTTGAAAAATATTTGATTGCAACATATTACTTTGGTTGGTTCTTGTGTGGCAACCAAATTTTATTAGTATTGGTTCTTGTGTAACAATACTTTTGTTATTTTTTTGTTACATCAAAAAAATTTGAAAACATTTAATCAACCATTCATTATATGATGATCATTTGCAAAACATGTAACATTTTGAATCATAATGCAATAGTAGTTGTTTGGAAAAGTATGTTGGTTAGGATGGCATGTGTATAAAGGACATATATGACATATGAAAGGTTATAATGGAATATGAATGTGATACATATCGCGGAATGTGAATATGAGGTATGAACATGAATTCCCCCTCCAACTAGAGATATGAAAATGTGAAAAAGGAAGTGACAAACTTTCCAAAGTTACAATTTTAAGCATTTTAAGGAATTGCATGACTAAAAATTTGAAAACCACATACCTTCACTTACCCTTAATGTACATGAGTTGTGGATGCTGAAGAGTGTGGTTGTTGATGCTGTTGGATCATAGAGTAGGTAAATGAAGGAATTTGGATCTTCTTCTTTGTTCTCTTCGTTGATGACAAGGTTTGAATCTTTATTGTTGCTATAGCAAATTGATCTGCTGCAAACTGTTAAAATGATATAGTCTTCAATCGTTACAACACCCGATGGTACAATTCTAATCATGCGAATAAATGTGTCAATATCGAGCATAAATAGAAGTCATTGGATTACCAACCATTGATGCATGTCGTTAACCAATGTGAGGCAACTCACCATTAATGTCAATGAGTGCCAAGGTACCTAAGTACATCTTACAAAGCGTGAATAGTTGAGCTGATGTCGAGACACTTGCAAGATCCAACGATCAAGGGACATTGGTGTACTCCCATGGTTGTTGGCAAGAGAGCCTATCATTAAGGCATACAAGCCTCAAGGTATTACTAAGGACTCTAGCCTTGAACCTAGATAATGTGTAGATGTCAATAGGCCAAGACTTGTTAGAAGGGAGGCATTAAGGAATCCTCCATCATCTAACTCGAGCATGAACAAAAAATTTGAAGTATTATGGATGAGAAATTTTGCAGTGAATCAAGGTTTATTTGAAAAAATGAAAATAAAATGGAATGAATCAACTTTGTAGAGGAGCTGAATGTTTTTATTAATGGGTTATAGGTTAGTGAAAGTGAGGCATGAAAATGACTGTGAAAGAAAATTTATTGACTGAAAAAGTGAGAATGCAATCAAGGTTTTATTTACTAAAAAAGGAGGAATACAATGATGAATGTAAAGGGAATTAGGAAAATGTTTTATTGACTAAAGAAGTATGGATGCAATGGAGACATTGGCATCTGAAAGGCTTGCAAGTGATGGATCTTATCTAACATCATGTGCTCATGCATTGATATTTCATCTTTGTTGTTGTTGTGATCATTTTCTTGTGAAAGAAATGTGGTCTTTGAGAGGATTTTCAATGATTTCATAGATATGATGAAATTATACCCCTTGGCTTACCCAAAAGCATGTCCTCATGTTTGATATGGGGTCTTAAAAGACAATGTTTGCTTGTGGTCATTTGTTTATCTTCCTAGAACCTGCAAAAACTTAGTACTTTTTCTACAATGAAATGTAAGTTTATCATAAGAGTGAGCGGATAAATCTCTCTATTTATGAAATTTAGAAAAAAAATGAGAATTGATACTAATAAAACAAATTCATGAAAGAAAAAAACGAAATAATATATACCTGTGTCGAAATTAGTGCCTCATTTTACTTGTTATATCTTGTCAGCTATTTATTCATTCTTTAAATGTTTCAAATTCTGATTATATCTTTCACATTAAGTATATCTCATCGAGATCTTTCCAACAACACTTGAATTGTCGAAATCAGATGTCATATGAGAAAGTTGTGTTTATTTGAAATTTGGGTGAAACAATGAAGATTGTCATAAGGTTTCTCAATTGCAGAATTGTGCCCTTCCTGTATCTAAGAATCTTATCTATCTTTTTTGGCTGAGCCATGACATAAAATTTTCCATTTTGTGATGTCATTTCCTTTTGTACCTGCAAACTCAAAGAAACATGATCATATAAAAATACTTATGAAATGAAAACACGTGTCTACACAATTCCATATTCTATCTACAATTCTCTTCAAGGCATTTTGTAAAACAATAATCCTATAGATGAAGCACCCTTATCGCTCTTCTTCTTAATCCATTTTCAATGTGACTATGTAATAGTGATGTGGAAGTGGTTGACAGGGCAAATGGATGATATGACATTTTGACTGATGATGTGGCTATCAATGTGTACTATTGGCCAATGTTGTGCTTCCATGTGGTGGAAAAATTGTTGTTTAATAATGTTGTGTCAAAATTGTAGAATAAATAACAACTTCCTATCCCCACAAGATTTGAATTCATGGCCTCAATTATGCAATACGAATAACTTACCAATAGATCACAAGTCACAATTATGAACTTAATAGAATTTTGGAAATTTTAATTATTCTAAGAATGAAAATTGAAACAACTTGACAAGTGGCCAATCTAAATCCAAAATTTTTAGGAAAATATGATTCCAAAATATTTGCCAAATCATTTTTCATATCTTTTGAATTCATCCTTTCCAATATTTTTAGGAAGAAAGAATTCCAAAATATTTGCCAAATCATTTTTCATATCTTTTGAACTCATCTTTTTTACCCAGAAAATGGATTTTTTTAACCAATTTTTATTCTATAAAAGCTTGGAAATGTTTATGATTTTTTTTTTTATATTTTTGTTTTTGTTGCAAGTTGTAAGCATAGAGAAAATATCATTTCTACAGTAAGATTTTTTTTAATAATTAATCCTTTTTTAATTTAATTATTAAAAAAAAATTATTAATTTTTTTTTTTAATTTATTGATTGGGTGGCTAGCCATGGCTCTATGGCTAGGCCGTTGGATGGCCATGACCTTGGCCTTGGCTGCTAGCTACATTTAATTGAAAACATTTTTTTTTCACTCAACCTCGCAAATAAGGATCCAGAGAACCCTATAAATCTCTTAAACAGTTAAGAATTTTGAGGAAATATCTCACGATGAAGATAATTCACCCTGTTCTAAGAAAAACCCATGTTTTATATTTGTGAGATTCGTTTTCATTTGGTCACAAAAAGGCATTTTAAAAACGACTTTTTTAACCTCTGTGAATTTGGCCTCTACTCAAGGAATTGCCAGGCGAAATTCGTTTTTTTTTCAAAATTAGTAGAATGCACAACTATCATTCCTTTTTTCAAAATCACACATAACATTTGCAGCAATTCCTTTCGTTTACTTCCAAGATTTTTTTTTTGTTTAAATTTATTTTATTCTCATTTTCATTTTTGTGTTTTTATTTATTTTTATTATTCAAATTTGTTTAAATAAACAAATCTCTTTTGTTTTTTTTTTAATTTACATTTGTTTCATTCACTTTTAAAATATATATATATATATATATATATAAAGAAACATTAAAACCTTTTATGTTCCATTTTAATTTTAAATTTTATATATATATATATATATATATATATATATAATATATATATATATATATATATATATATATATTATATAATTTTAATGAAACAAATGATGAAAGAGAAGAATAATTTTTTATTTATTTTTTAATAAAAGATATATGAACATGAAAATTCTTTTTTTTTATCCTCTGGGTCACACAAAGCGCGAGAGGAGAGCATACTCGCGATTTCGTTAATCGATTTTTTTCTTAAATTTCAATGCAGAAAATAAAATGAAAAGAATCGATCTCACACCTAAAATTATCGCTCTTCAATCTTCGCTTGTTCCCTTTGTTCACAACCGTTTGTTTTATTGCATTTTTTTCTTGCCAAGGGTTAGTAGATGGGCGGTTCTTACTGCACCACAAAATTGCAAATTTGTCCTAAAAATAGCAGAAACTTGTTTTTTTATTTGTTAGTCCAATTCTATTGAAAAAGAAATCAAACATTCTCTTAAGTATAAGAGAATTTCCAATGCATCCATTTGCGCAACAAGATCATGAATAGACTCCAAAGTTCACATGACCCTTTGGGCCATCAACCTTGATCATCGACCTTCGACCTTCAACCTTGATCCTTGACCTTTGGTCATATCCAAGTTTGAAAAGTAAACCCTATTGAGTTCTTGGACATGATCATGAAGACTGACTAATTGAAATCAAATTTGAATGTGATATTTAGTTTTTTTATTTTCTTCAACTGTCATGACACGAAGCTCTTCAGATTTTGTTTTTGCAGTTGGATTTTTATTTTGTTTTTGTTTTTTTTTAATGAATGGGTTTTTTATTTTAATGCTCTATGTTTTCTATATGCAAATTCAAATAAACTTAAATGAAAAATTCCTAAATGCATCTAACACCAAATGAAAATGGCCTTAAAATAAAATGTTCTTAAACAATCCTCCTACTTAGTTACATCTAAGTTTGCTTCCCCAGAGACGACGCCAAAATGTTGGGTGATTTAATTGTCTGTTAAATCCCTATTATTTAATTTTCAACCCAGGGGTTTCGTAAAACTTAGAAGCAAACCAAAATATATGGGACCTTAGATGCAACTATAGTTAGCTTTAGAAGATAAGTTATGGAAATTGAAGGGAATGCAATTATAAACTAATTACAAGTGCATATTACAAATATAAAATTTAACTAAGTAATGTCTAATTCATTATGTAATAAGCAGGAGAAGTGGCTCCTAACTTAGGAGAACCAGATTTGTCCTTCTTCTAGAATACTACTTCATGAACAGAAATCAAAAACCACTAATGGAAAATAGCTTAAGATGCATAAACAAATAATAGAAGAGGCTCCTAAGTAAGGAGGTCCTTGTTGTTCTTCATTACAAATTCATTTATCATTAATGCCATTTTTGGAAAACTGGAAATTCAGAAAATCACTTGAAACTAGAAAAGGAGAATGAATTTCAATTATTACTCATATAAAATGGAAGAGAGCCTAACTTAGACCCTTGTTTGTCCTTTCATATGCTGATAAGATTTAAACTAAAATTCATTCATTAATAATGAAAAATCTTCAAACATCTAAGTAATTAAATGAAAATGTAATCTATAATGAAATAAATTTATAATGAAATAAAATCTATGATGAAATAAAATGTTTCTTTGATCCTTTTAGTGTGAGCTCAATTATCTTAAGAACAAAGTGACAAACTATTCCATAAATTCATATACTACATTAAGATAATTTATATCTAAAATTGTAGAAAGAAAATTTTATTCTATTCCATCATAAGTTAGCATACATGCTCCAAGAGTCCTCCCTTTGGAATGGAGGAGGTACTCTTATTTATACAAAAACATAAGAAACTAACTCATTAATGGAGATCCACTAATCCCTCCTAGATCCACAAATCACTTATATGGTTACAACCAATATGAGACACATCTTCCTTTATCCATGATTTTTCTCCATGAGATATTCTTGACCCCTATCCCAAATCCCCTTCAAACCTTCAAGAGAATTCGAATTTGAGTCTTGGAGACCACATATGAGTGTCTTGGGACCTTCCAAATCACCTACATATGTCACCAAACTCATTCCACCTTTACGTATAAGCAAATACATGTTATCTTTCTAACTTTTAATCATAAATTCACTTTAAATACATAAAATAAATAACTTTGGAAAATGAAAATATGAACCCATATGGTAATGGAAATATAATGATAATGTGATGAAATGAGGTGAAAAAATGAGGATAAAGGTGAAAATTGAGTGAAAGTGTATGCTAATTTTGCAGCCCAACACTCCTTCGTGAGTTCAAAGGAATTTTCATTGGACAAACATCATGGAGGGTTAACTACAATAATATCCATGATAGATGTGTGAATATTCAAAATAGGATGTGAGGACTCATCTTGTCAGCTATCCCTCCTTCTAGCGCCAAAAATGTTGACGGTGTTGGACCTGCTAACATGCCAAGAGATCTCCCCAGTAAGAAATCCCAACTAGACCTCAAATCGTTTGGAGTAGGAGTCTCAGCAGTGGGTAGTATGGTATCACCTTGACTACAGTTGCGCGTAGAGGTAAGTAATATGTCCTTGTTGGGAGTAAGGGTCTGACCTTACAGCAAGTAAAGGAAGGTGCATGAAAGGTTCTAACACACAGAAGGGGGAGTGAGTGTGCCCCTTAGAAACCTATGATAGCAGGCATCTTGAAAGGGAACACATGAGCAGAAAGATATTATGAGACAAAAAGAAGGATAGCCGATGATCCAAAAAGATGGGTTAAACCAACAACACGCATCAATAAGTTTCATACAAAGACATACATAATAGTCCATACATACATGCATAAATTATAGCTACATACATCATTAAAGCAACCAGAAGAGCCAAACTACATTAACAATATATGCATGAAATGTTCTATCTCTATTATATTAAAAGAGTGAAAGACCCTAGCATACATACAACCATGAAAACTACTAGCCCTGATAGTGGAACATTACAGTCACTGTCACCTGCTCCTCCAAAGAGATGTACTAGCTCTGCACTATGCAGAAGCCAAGGCTTGTTACAATACACTCCAATCTTTCTCTAAGTTATACCTATAGGAAGCTTGGCTCCCAAAAGCTTGTACAATGAGTTATGAGGTTCTATAAATAGAAAAGGGTGGGGTGACCCTTCACATTCCCCTTTGTGACTCTTCAACTACCCTCATGCATCTTCAACTTACACATGATTGTTACATTCTACTATTGACACTTGGTATTTCACTTTTACAACATGTTCACATTACAATATGCACACATACCCATGTGAGACAAAAATAGGCTTGAGTAAGCCATGCAAGACATCACTAGGACTCAAACAGTTGTGGAAAGACTAACTCTTTGAAAACTTCTCAATGGTCGACGGTGGAGAACTGATGCCAAGCTTGGTAATCTGTTATTGTGTCTGCATACTGTGTGGTGACATCCTTCTGAAAGCAAACTCTTGCCTTCATTGCATCTGGGTACAATGATTTGGCATCTTTGTGCAACTCGTCGGATAGCATGTGCATCATAGTCTTGAGTGCAACTGGACCAGCAAGATACTGGTGGATATCGTCTGCTCTCATCTACAAGTCTTTGCTTGTGGTTATTCACATGAACTGATCAAATACATGTCTAGCTCCAGTCGGACTTGATTCTTTGTCTTCACCTCGGTGAGTGTGCCAATGGATGGTATCGCATGCGTGCGCACAATTGCACAATGACATCCATGCTCCTGAACACTTGTGCATGTGAATCATGTGAGCTACTGATGAGCTACGAGAGTTCCTCATAGTTCTAGATCTGACTCCAAATGCATGATTTTAACTTCACTACCTTTGGCTTCATCATCTTTCGCAAGTGCAATGGGGCTCCCTTGTACCTCATTTTTTATAGTTTCATGTGATCGACAGTAGTGCTTATGTCTGACAAGATGCATGTTCTTATAGAAAAACATTGTTGCCAACTGTTGAGATGGAAAATTGACTTATGCACGGTCATGAACCTGAAATATAGCTTCTGCATGACTGTCTTGAGAGACGATACTTCATCTAGTATCGCTCTCCTCAACTCTGCTCTAGCGGATGTTGTAACTTGCTCGTCTCCCTACTTGGCCGCTTGTAACTCCTTAGCTATGTGCTCGTTCTCATCTATCAAGAATCTAACACTCGAGCTTGTGGCATCGCATATGCCTTGGTAGCATTGGCAAATGTAGTTGGATGTTTGTGCACATCAGACATGATCACTCATTCTTCAAACTAGACAGGAGATGCATGGACATTCACAGTGGACACTCTGCACGACTACACAAATCTTTGTTGTGACTCATCGAAAGATTTGTTGTGCACATCTTCTTCTGGATTGTCCTCAAGGATTTCATTGTCTCCTTGATTGCTTGGGGCTTGCTCTGCTTCTGGATCTAGTGAAGCCAGTGGGGTGACCTCTTGGTTCTAAGGCATGAGGTCAATGTATTGATCTAACTCAAATTGAACCATATCCGTGTCCATATGCTCTAACATCTATTCAATCACCTGAGAAAAGTCTTGCTCTTGTGACTTCTCACCCTATATGCCATGTTTTAGTTGTTCATGTTGTGCCTCCTGATGTTCATGTTCCTACTCCACTTATTTCTCTCTTTTGCATAGATTTTGTTCTTCCTTGTGTTGTTGCTTCAACTCCTACAACTCCTTTTCTGCTTCCTCCATCTTTTATTTCTCTCATTTACTTTGTGCGATCCTCCTTTTGCAATGTCGCATCTTTGCCTCAATCTCCAAAGTTTCTTTGAACACAAGTGGATCTGCTTTGAGCTTGCATCTTTTCTCTGCCTTTGTGCTATCGAAAACCTTCCTCTTACCTTTGTCAAGCATAGGTCTAATGCCTTTCTACACTACTAACCACTCTACAACCATTGTAACTGGTTCATTGAGTCTGGAGAAGTTGTAGCAATATCTCCATGGGTCTTCGTCAGGCCAGTGACATGCCCTATGGATCCAAGGATGATACAATCTTGTACAATGTTCCTTCACTAAGCAATGTGGGTCATATGGATTGAAACTTCTGGTGCTGAAGGTGAATCTCTTAAATTCCTCCATCTCGGCCTTAGCATTCTTGAGATTTTGGATCTCACACAACCTGATACACAAAGGAAGAGTGGGCCAAGGTGCCTTCTTCTTCCTGTGCAGTCTCCCTTACAACCCTCTTGAGATGTGATATGAAACCTCTTGCATGACCAGCTTATCTATAGAAAACTTCGACAAAACAGGCGAATCCTTCTCTGCGCTGTAAATCTGGATGAAGGTGCCAATGGATGAGGCATACCAATCTACTATGTCAATCAATGCCTCTATTGTTTCTTGTGACATGAGAGGTGGAACCTGCTCCATGATTATCTTGTGCAATCGGGTGACAAAGTCGTCTTGTAGTTGTATAAAAACTCCACAGAAGCTGCATTGGGAGAAAAACCTACAATAAGTGTGTACAGAGGTTTTTGAAGGTGTTTTTTCAAGGCAATCCTCTCTACGGATAGAGACGATCCCTCTAGACCAATGAGTGGGACTAGAAACCTACGTGACAATTTATTGTACACTTTCCTAAGTTACAATTGAAATAGGAGATGAGGAAGATGGCCTGCCTTGTTCTGATGCCATAATGTCCTCCTTTGTTGAAGACCTTGAATCACTTGCATCAGAGGCTCAGTCCTACTACTCACATCATTTAATTTGCTACACAAGAGATCATGACGCAATAAAGCATAGAAGTATGAATAGCATAATCAAAAGTAACCAACTTAACAAATCAAGGAGTGTTAAGATAAATGATACATCAACATACACATTTATAGAAAATGAACTAGTAGTTGTATATATTAATAGAATAAAGGAGGAAGCATACAACCAAGCCTTGATGTCAATAAGCCCTCCTTGAGTGAATGTCCAAGTCCAAGCTCAAGCTCTCCAAGAACTCCTTCTCCAAGACAAATGAGTAACATGTAGGCACAATCTTAGCATAAGGGTACAAATAGCCAAATACCAACCATTTGTGAATGGGATAGGATGAATATATAGGTAGGGAAAGGGAGTTAGGATCTCTCCAAAGATAGGAGAATGCCCTCATCTCAACAAGGTAGCTCATAGGGATAAAACCAAAAGACCAAGTTGGGAGAACTCGACCTCATCCACATTGAACAACCTCCAGCTCATCATTTTGGAAGCCTCTAGATCACGAAGCTTCTTGTCCTCTTTGGGGAAATTACCTTTTATGGATTATGCAGATATCCAATCCAAAAGAGCAATGGCATTGCAGGGCTGGTATAGTGAAACTATCGACCATTGCGGTTTTTAGTGTCACGAGGGCGATGATTCCAAAATTAGAGTTTTAATCCATTTCCTTTAGGGGAAGCTCAAGGCATTTTATAATTAGTGTTTTAGGGAGGCTCTAAGCTGGATATCTGGATCAGTACACTACATGATGGTCATGTTTCAGGAACTTCAGGGTATGTCACAAGGAAGTGCGAGAAGTGTTAAAAAATATTGTGTAACAGATGCCCCCTAAAGCATGAAAGCAGAACAGGGAGTGATGGCTGAGATGCTTTACGAGATTTTGCAAGGACAAGAACAAACATTGTCAGGAGACCTACAAACCAAGGATGCATATACATATACATATCTGATATCAAATCATGAATCCACGACATGGACGCAACCATCCAAATAGTAAGGACTATGTGAAAGGATCCATGGTACGGGTGCAACCATTTAAATGAAAAGCATCATTTGTAAATCTAATATTGAAGATATGGATGCAACCACCCGATATAGAAGGATCATCATAAATGTAAATTCCCATGGTATGGTCACCACCATCCGTAGAGTAGAAACATGTGTATAATCGTGAATAATGCATAACTCCACACAGCTTGAGACATATCAGACAAGACTCTAAGGTCTTGCTCTCCATGCTGCCCTGATGAAAGTATGAACTCTAACATGTGAATGAATGTGTCAAAGTCGAACATGGTAGAAAACCACCTGATTACCGATCAATAATGTGGATCATTAACAAGCACGCGAGAAACCACCAGTAATGACAATGGTTCTCAAGGTACAACAGTAACATCCGTGAATGTGAAAAAATGAAGTTGAAGTCTAACACTCATGGAATCATCCAATCGAAGGCTAGTGGTGAAAACATGTCATCAGATGTGAAGAACTTTCCATTAAGTCATGCAAGCTCTAAGGTACTAAAAGGGATTCTCTAGGTCATCTTCCTGGATAATGAGCTAAAGTCGACAGGAAGTGACCCATCGAAGGAGGGCCATGATGAGTCCCCCATCATCATCATGAAATGAGGAATAAAGTGAAATGAAATGAATAGGATCCAAGACTGTAGCAAAGTGTGGGACAATGTATAGGTAATGAATTGCAAATAGGACTTCTTTGGAACATCGGCGCCACAACTCCAAAGTGTGGCAACATTTTACTCAACATAAGAAAAATAGTCATAATGACAAAGTGGAATAATCAAGTGAGAGGAAAAATGGATTACCCAAACTCAGAAGGACAAGTGATTAAGTGAGGATATCCCAAACCCGACACGAGAAACAAATGAGTATCATGTTCAAGAGCGACATGTTTCCTATAAAAGAGATGTTTCACTTTCACCTTATCCCCACTATTTCTAGTGAGTACCTATTTAATTTTACATAATCTTAAAGAGGATACCATATGCTTGTCGTATAAGTTCATTCTTTAAATGAATCCATCTTAGTAATTTTTACAATTCCTAGGAAGGAGAAACTTGATCTCATCACAGTGACAAGTCTTTCATCGTTTAACTTTTAATGAGTCTGACGGAAGAATAACTCAGTATCTTTTTCATATTTAGAGAGTTTGAAAAAGAGACGAAAAATAAAACTACATCATGTCCCATTTCATAATTTGTCTCTTGAATCCAAAAAGGTAGAAAACAATATTCGATAGAACCTCCTAGCCATGTCTGACTAAGGTGTTCCTTTTTCATACAATAGTCTATCTCAATCTGGAAAAGAGTTAAACTTATACTGATTAGATGTCATTTCATTTACTTTTACGAATTTGAAATGATAAGTGCTCGACAATATTTTCATATTCCAAGAGTCGGAAAAGAGTTGAAAGATGACTCCCCCTGGAGGAACGAGTATAAAAGGATAGAAACTGGTTCAAGTAATGATGAAACTACCCAAAACATGTAAATTTTAAGAGGCTGGCTAATAATATCACTCATCGTAGATGTTCCTCAAGCATGGGTAAAACAACCAAGTGAAAGCGAATGATCAGCCAAAGAGATGGTGGTGATGGAATGGAAAAAACAAAGGCTCATCTGGCAAAAATTGCCTGATAAAAGCATAAATCACGAGAGGTAAAAAGAGAAATGGTTTCATTTTTACACAAGCTTGAAACATGAGAAAAACTATGCTTGAATTTGGTTTCATTTTTACACAAGCTTGAAATGGAAACAAATTATGCTTGGATTTGGTTTCTTTTTACACAAGATTGAAACAAAGATAAAATATGCTTGAGATAAGTTTGCATGCCTCCAGCATAATGACTCAGTTCAAGGTACATGCCCCCGAAGTTTCATTGCATTCACCTAAGTATATTATTGGTTACTAATAGGTGGATGGAATGAAGGTTCACTTACAAGATCAAGTGAAAGACTCGACTGGGATTTTACAATATCTAATCAAAGACTCGAATTGGAAGGGAATTTGTTTCATTTTTAATGAGCTTGACACAGGAAAAGAACCATGCTCATGGCCCTTGTTTCATTTTTTTAACGAGCTTGACACAAGTAAAAGAACTTTTCTCATGACACCTTGTTTCACTTTTTAACAAGCTTGACACATGTAAAAGAACTTTTCTCATGGAAACCTATTTTACTTTTTAACGAGGTTGACATAGTAAAAGAACTATCCTCATATCCCTTGTTTCATTTTTTAAGGAGCTTGACACAAGACAAGGAACTCTGCTCCAAACCCTTTATCACAACCCAAAAAATTCCATGGCTTCAAAGAGGTTTTCATCAGATAGGAGAAAAACACTCTGGAAGGGATACATGTCTAAGGATCCTATTAGAGTCAGTATTTGCATACTGCCATCAGTGATTAAAATTCCTCTTTTACCTCATATTAGTGTCCCATGTTGAAATTTTTATCATTCCACCTAGGTCATCATGTAAAAATTTACTCACTGATGGTATCCCAAGTTCAAACTCAAAAAGCCCCTCTTAAAAAATCAATATTCGTTTTCCTACCTTCATGTGTCTTGCTGAGCATACATTCATTTGAAAGGCTCATGTCATCATGTTTTATGTCAATCAAGTCCACCTGAAGTCTGCTTGTTCAAGGTCCCATTAGGTTACTAGGTTTCATTCCTCTAAAGTCCAATAAAACACTATTCACTGTATAAGGCTAGCAAAAGCATGAGAGTGAAAGAAATAATATCCATTTTGCATTAAAAGAGGATTTGCAAACATGTAACTATGGTTGCCCCAGCTCTAATTTTCATTCCAATGTATGGATTTGGTTTCAGATTGTAATTTTATTTCAAAAAAAGAATGTAATATTTTTATTTATTTATGTAATTTTATGTTCATTATATGTAATAAGTTACGATTCCTAAGTTGTTCACTCAAACTCTATGACAACATCATCCACCTGCAAAGAAAAAAGTCAGAAGTCAAAGAGCATTAGTGTGAAAATTTGAAAAGTGACATGAAACGTTAAACAATGGGTTTTCAAAGCATAAATTAAACCCATTAAAATATAAAATCCCTCAAAGACATCAATTTAACATTCATTTGCACTGCTACACTCTCAAAGCATCCTCAGCAAAAGGAAATTTTTGAAAAATTGTGCAAAACAGGGGAAGAGGATGCATTTTGAAACTGGAGGGTGCGTTTTGAACTGGTGTTGTGCGTTTCCCTTAAAACGTTGTGTGTTTTCTAAGGGCACTGTGTTCTTGTTAAGAGAGGGTGTGTTTGACCAGATTGTTGCGCGTTTTCCCAAAAATGTCCAAAGATTGCCCAAAGAGCACTACATCAACTCCAAGCTTCAAAATGTGTCACCATCATGCTCTAGCAAATAAGTAGGTTGAAAATATATCACTCCTCTCTCACACAATTGAATTATATGGTGGCTGATTGTGTTTTGGTGTCCTACTAAATTCAAAACGCTAGTAACATAATCCCATTCCTAATTTCATTTCCTAAATTCCCACTACCATTCCTACATTTCAAAACCACCCCCTGTTACCTCCCTCATGTCACACATCCCCATTTTCATCTCCTCAATTTCATCGCACCATTCCATACTCTCTACACCTACATTCCATTTCATCATCTATCTAAGAGAGGAGGAAGAATTATTAGACATGAGCCAACCAATACCAAAGAACTTATGGAATCTCCCATCACTATGACAAGCTTTAAGCATGTGGGTTGTTTTGAGTTTTGTGAGAAAGTTCAAAGGATCCAATATTATCCTGTGTTGACCAGATTATTCATCACCAACCTCCATGACAACCAGGTAACCCTTGCTGGTATCACCTTCACTGTATCTCCTACTATCATATCAGTTGTCTCTGGGATCCCAAATTTTGGGGAAAAATGGCTTCAACAAGGAGAATTGGATCATTTCTCTTATGAGCCATATCTTAAACCAAGGTACAAGAATGAAAGAAAGAGGATTTTTCATTTCTCTTACCTCCTAGATAGATATTTTCCCATGATGAAAATCATCATGAGCTTCTTCATTTGTGAGGGTAGGTTTTCCAGGCTTTATTCCTATCATATCTGGCTACTCATGCATTTCACAAGAGTCAAAATGCTTAATATACCCTACTAATTTTATCGAAGCATTGACAAGATGTCATTTATTCCCCAAAAGAAAGATTATGATCATCAAATGCAAATTATCTTTCACCACTCCCTCATCAAGATGATAATCCTCCACTACCTTGATCAGCTTAACATTGCATGGGACACCTTTATATCCAATGAAATTTTCATTGTCCCACCTATTCTGCATGTCCAAAAAACACATTCATCATCTCATCCTTCCACATCCATTCTTCCACCTCAGCCTATAGTTCATACATCATCACAAAATCACTCTTTCACCCACCTCCCCACCATCATCTCCATTTCACACTAAGACTGGGTCACCTAGCAGGGGTAAAATTAACAAGACTAGGAGGGATGATTTGGAGAGAATGGCACATACTTATCAGAGAGGCTATAGGCAGGTATTTTCCCCACAGATTGTGGGAGGGGCCTTACCTTCTTCATCAGCAAAGCAGGTACACAAAGGAAAAGAAAAAATGACAAACGCAAAGATCAAGCATGAGGAGGAGGACCTCCATGAGACAGAACATGATTTTGACCTTGTTGACCTATATGAACATAATGAAAATGAGGACATTATCATAGTCATCAAGGAAAAGGATGCATATGTCATGGAGCTCTAGACCAACTTAGAGAGGTCTAAATTTATTATTTCATATCATGAGCAAGAAAACCAATAGTTTCAAGCCAAGCATGATGTCATGGAGATTCGGCTCATCAAGATAAAAAGAGAAGAAATGAAAGCCAAGGAATTGCTTGATGAGGCCTATGATAGGTATGGTGAATCTGAACTTGAATAAGAACCAAAAATCATACCTAAGACAAGAGGGCTGAAAAGAACTCTAGAACTAGAGAGACAAAAGGAGGCTGAACTTGCTAATCAGCTCACACTAAATGAATAGTTTACCAAAATAATGAATGAGAACCGGGAGTATTGGCTCGAGAGGGTAAATGGTCATCCTACGAAACTCCTAGTCAAGGCCAAAAAGGAAAATGATATTTAGAGAAGCATGGTAAATTATTATGCCATGAGAAACAAAATTGTAAGAGCCAAGCTCAAAAGAGCCCATGCAAAGATTGAAGCCTTGACCAAGAAAGAGGAGAAAAGGAGGCTAGATATTCTTGCCGAGGCATAACTCCATGGCTCGAACACATGATCAACCATCATCCCACCAATTTTGACAAGTTTTGAGCAATTTTTTGTAAGTTGTGAATTACTATGTTTTTTGAGGCATTTTTAGCACAGTGAAAAGGGTCAAACACGCAGTACCTAGGGTATTGCGCTCTTTTTTGGGGCATCTAATGAGAAAAAGGTCAACATAATTGGATTCAGAGTGATGAGGACATGCACTCTATGCATTTTCTAGGCATTTGGAGATAAACAGTTCAGTCAAAAAGGTCAAAAACCACCTTCCCGCCTCATTTTTGGCTTGGGCATTGTGTGTTTACCAGTCTTGGGAGATTGAGTTTTTGACAAAGAAAATGAGCTCCAATTTGAAAAATGAAGACATGTCTAGAAAGTAGACTTGAAGGTATTTCAAGCAAGACATCTTGGAGAAACTTTGGACACCAAGAAGGCATCCAAAAGCAATCCTTAACTTGGAGGGCACGTTTGACAAAGAAAGGGTGTGTTTGACAAAGAGAGGGCGCGTTTGAAAATCTTCTCCAATTTTCTTAGTTTCTCTCCTGTTTTGATTTTCACCTTGAAAAATGATTATTTCACTGATTTAATTGATATGATAAATGTAATAATTATTTTTTTACTATTACCTAGGGTAAATGCATTAGGTAAATCAAGCAGATGAGGTGTAATAAATTAGTTCACTTAAGATAGGAATGAGGCAATTGGACCATCCTACAATTTAGTTATCAATTTAGATTTTTGTGTAATATCTTCCTTACCTCATGGATTCGACCCTTGAGGATGTGGGGAAGTTGTTTTCATGTTGATTTAGTCCCTTTCTTCACCATAGAGAAGGGTTGGAATCAGTTGGATGTTTGGCTATTGATCAAAGACACTAGTGTAATCAGTATTTGGCAGAATTTAGTGAATGAGTTGCAGCTAAATTGGTGGAATACCTATGGTATGGCATTTTGACATAGTTTCTTCTTATGTTGCATATGTTTGAATGTTTCTTACACCTATGTTTCATTTCACTTCTATGATATGATGACTTCATGTTGATGAACATAATACATCTTACTTGCTGTGTTTTGGGGAAATCTTCATAGTTTGTGATCATCTCTTTAGTTTAGAAAGAATATGTGCTTGTCTTGCTCTTTCTAGAACCTCACCAGTCTTATCCATCTCACTTCATACCTTAAAGTGTTTGAGTTCCTACCTACCTTGCTCCATCAGATGTCTGCAATCATACCCTTATTTTTCCTGACCTAGTCTCTTTGACCCTATCCTCATCCAACAACCCAACATCAAATCAAACAAACCCTAAGCTACTACATCTAGCCTAAAACCCTAATCTATCCAGCCCTCTTGGTTGTGATCCTTTGGAGAGAGCCCTCTCAAGCTTGGTAGGGCTAGCTACCAAGTCAAAATATTGGTTTGTGGTTACCTCAGCTGGACCCTTCCTCAACCTTGGAGATCCGGAGGAGTGATAACAAATCCTAATGAAAAATCAAGCTCCAATGCCCCCAGTGCATGGTGTACTACATCACCTACAAGATCATCAGTAGATGCAAGTATGAAAAAGGTGGCCACGTAATTAACTTGTGGTGAGGATGATACTTCTTGCACATACGAACAATTTAGGGATGATGGTTAAGTGGGAGTTGATTCAGGACCAATGAATATAAGCTGATCAATGATCACAATGGTTCCTTCATGCAAGAAACACATCACTCAAAAGAGTGAAGAAAAAAGATCTCCCATGACGTAAAAATAATTACATCCAAGGATTATATTAAAATCCGATGGGAATTAGACAACCATCACATCTATATAGACAATTTTTCCTCCAAAAGTAATAGGAAACTTATGAAGGATCCCTAATGGTTGACTGGTTCCTCTCTTAAAAGCTAACAGATTCTGAGTGATGGTGACAAGCTGAACCTAAAGCCTTCCAAGAAGTTGAGGACAGAATGATAATAGATGTGCCCTCGTCTATGACTATGATAGGTATGACCATATGGTAAGCTTGTACAGTAATCTAGAAACGTACATAAGACAAAAGACAATATCCTGCCAATCGAATCCAATCAAAGTAAGTGACTAAACTATTCATAGAGGGTGTCGTAGGAACATGAGAGCTATTCTCTTGTGCTATCGAAATAGGAGAACTACTCTCATGCACCTCGAGAACAAGAGCATTTACCTCTAGCTCATTTGAAATTGAAGAAACCAGAAGAACCTGAGCAGTATGAGTTTCACTCTCTACTGGAAAAGTATGGTTAACTGAAGGTGGAACCAGGTCTAGTGTCTTCTCAACCAATGGTTGTTCGAGAACAGACTTACGAGACTCACTTTTAGAGAGAGTGGTGTTGACCATATATGGATTTTTATCAACCACTGGATCAACTAGTGAAGGATCAAGGGAAAGCTTTTAATAACCAACTGGAAGACGAGGCTGAGAAGTAGTAAGGTTTTCCAACTCTTTAGAAGCTTCATCCAAAATAAGACAAAGGTGAATGGGATTATTACCTTCACACAACTTACAGGTAAATTTGAACTTTCCCTTTTTCCCATGGACTTTACTATCACTAGTTGAAAGTTTATCACCGGCATGATCACTAGAGGCTGATGACAAAAGTCGATGTGAACCTATGGACCACACTTCTAAGACCTTAGGAATACCAAGAAAATTCCAAAGAATGTGGTCACCCTTATATAACATGCAAGGGAATTTTACTTTCCGGGGCTGGTTGGAAGATTTTTCTACATCAGTTGCATCCATAATAACGGCTACTTGGTTTCCCCCTTGCTTATTTTGTTTCTTCTTCCTCGTCCTCTTCTTCTTTTTCTTAGCTTCCTCATTACTAGAATCCAAAATTTCACCAGGCAAAAAAGGAAAGGGGTCAACTTTAGGATCAACATGAAATTTATTGTTGTTTAGGTGGAGGAGAACTCAATTGAAAAGAAGTTTGGACACTCAGAATCACCGAGGGTCGAAAATAACCAAACTGGCAAATCAATGGTCAATTCAAGAAGGGACAACGTTGCCAGATAAGGAGCACTAGTATTTCCGAAAGAAGGAAAAGGACTAGGATTCCCATGAGAGGGGTTTCCTTGACAAATAAACTTAGGAAATGTTTTCATTGCTATCAACCTAAGATATACTAAGGAGTATTTCCATAGGCAGGATGTTTTTCTATAGTCAATTAATTTATTTTATAACTTTAACAAAAATAAATAAAAAAGGGGTAATCTAGGAAAAAGGGTGTACCAAGTATCCGTGAACCATAATATACACCTTATTCGAAACCAAGGACTTAATGTACGACTTCCAATCTCCCTGAATGTTGTGTTCGGTGTATCACATTTACAAGGCGGCTAGTTGGGTTACCTGTGGCTAAAGGATAACAACCTAGTGGGGTATCCCAATATATACTCAACAGTACAAGAAGCACAAGTTCGTGTTAACATTATCTAATGCAGAATCATTTGATGAGAACATCCCTATATACTTATCATACTTAAGTGCCTCCGATATACCTAAAAGTACTAGAGAAACTTCTATATACTTCCATAGTGGAATGGGATTTCACCCTTGGGATACACTGCAGGTAGTTAACGACGGCTTCTATGTTTAAAGGCACCAAAACACGTCTCTAATCTAGACCTCTAGATATTTGCGTTAAGTTCCAAATGCTCCTTAGGTTAATTCAGGTAAATTTTAAGTTTATCTTTAATTAAGTTTTGGTTTTAAGGCTTGAAACGATGTTGCCTGAACACCTAAGATACAACTATATGAGAAAAGGAAAACTTTTCATTTCTATGAAAACTAGAATAATAAAGGGAATAAATTTCAATCAATAATGCATCAAAAATGCATCATGCAAAAAAAATTCCACTAACTTTCACAATGCAAAATGTGAAAACGAAATCTAATCTTTTATTTCACTAAATGCAATTCCAAGATGTGATCCTATAAGAAACAAAAATCACTTTCCTTTCACTATGATGCAATAATGATTTTTCTTTTCACTTTTATTCAATAAATGCAATCTAATGCAATGAGAAAAGGAAAATGAAATCAACTCAATGAAAATTAAAATTTCTTTCATGTTCGTCTTCTAAACACAATGCCAAAAGAAAAAATGATTTCCAGTTTTCTCTATCCTCAATGAAACTTTTTCGAAAGAAAAATGATTTTACTTTACAAAGATGCACTTATATGAATTATGATTTTCTCTTCGTTTGAATGATTTGATGAACCTAATACAATTTATAGCTTTCAATCACTAGAAAATATGATCTATTTTCATTAATGAATCTCAAAAAATAACTTTTCAATGTAACTAATATAATGCATTTTCATGAAAAATAAATTTCGAAATACAATATAAAACAAATGCAAAATGATGTTTTCAATGATTTCTATAGAAAACAACACTCAATCAATTAGCAAAACAAGCATCTCAATGAAACCAACATGCAGCAAGCAATGACCAAATTACCAGAAACCCTAGAACTTAGTCATATTCACTTTGAAGCCAATGAGAAAAATTTTGCAAATTAAACAAGACAATCAATCAATGAACTAACAAATCCAAGCATACATGATAAGAAAAGACCTCAGGGGCCAAGACACACTGGATTCTAAGGTAGAAACCTCAAAAATTATCACATTCAAGGATCAGTGCTACTTTAGATAGCAAAACCTGTGATGATTGGGTTATCATCGCTACTTTTCATAGAAAAACCCATGATGATCAGGTCATCAGCACTACTTTGTATAGAAAAAGTAGTGATGATTTTTAGCACGACCAAACAGTGAAGAATTTTTTTTTCATTTCGTATATACATGTAAAAACTCGCACTTCCAGCCTGACTGTTAGAGCTAAACCTACGATGGGCGAGGAATATGGGAAAAAACAAAAAGATTCCAAGAAACAATCGAAACTTAGCACTCTAAGGCAATAATCAATAATGGTATAAACCCCCATTGATGCATGCAAGCTGTGAAATCAGTGGTTGGTCTAACTAGTCAAACGATCTGATTGAAGGAATGGATCGAAAGGGTTATAGCTTCCCTAGTGGAGTCGCCATTTTTTTGTCTATGCAGTCCTATTTGCAGACAGAGACAATCCCTCTAGCCCAATGAGTAGGACTAGCAACCTATGTGACAATCTATTGGAAACTTTCCTAAGTTACAATTGAAATAGGAGACTAGGAAGATAGCCTACCTCATTCTGATGCTATAATGTCCTCCTTTGTTGAAGACATTGAATCACTTCCATCACGGGCTCGGTCCTACTACTCACAACGTTTAAATTCCTGCATAAGATATCAAGACACAACAAATCATACAAGTACAAATAGCATAATCAAAAGTAACACACTTAAGATATCAAGGAGCATTAAGAGAAATGATACATTAACATACACATTTATGGAAAATGAACCAGCAGTTGTATATATTAATAGAATAAACGAGGAAGCATACAGCCAATCCTTGATGTCAATAAGATATCCTTGAGTGAATGTCCAAGTCCACGATCAAGCTCTCCAACCACTCTTTCTCCAATTCAAATGAGTAGCATGTAGGCGCAAGCTTAGCATAAGGGTGAAAATAGCCAAAGACCAACCATCTGGGAACGTGAGAGGATGAATATATAGGCAGGGAAAGGGAGTTAGGATCTCTCCAAATATAGGAGAAGGCCATCATCTCAAGGAGGTAGCTCATAGGGATAAGACCAAAAGACCAAGTTGGGAGAACTCGACCTCATCCATGACAACAACCTCTAGCTCGTCGTTCTAGAAGCCTCTAGATCACGAAGATTCTTGTCCTCTTTGGGAAAATTTCCTTTTAGGGATCATCATGGATATCAAAGCCAAAACAATGATGGCATCATGGGGCTAGTATAGTGCAACTAGAGACCATTGTGGTTTTCAGTGTCAAGGGGGTGATGATGCTAAAATTAGGGTTTTAGAGCCATTTCCTTCAGGGGAAGCTCAAGGCATTTTCCAATCAATGTTTTAGGGAGGATGTGAGCTACATATCTGGATGATTACACTACACGATGGTCATGTTTCAAACACTTTTGGGTATATCATAGGGATGTGCAGGAAGTGTGACAAACTATTGTGTAACAAGGTGTCCATGCCCAACCCAAGCCTGAGAGCTGCTGATGGGCACAGATTGCATCAAGAATGTAAGAGGACATGAAAAGCTTTGCTTGCTAACCCTTGGGTGGATGTCAAGCTTCTGTTACTTGTTCCTTCAACCTGAGAGCCAACATGATGGACCAGTTGAAAGGTCTTCCTTCGTTCGCCAGTTGATCCAACACAATCACCAAACTCTGTGGGAATGTTTCTCTACTCTCTTGATCATATAAGAGGCATGCGAAGATGACCAAGAGCTTATAAGCCTTCCACAATATACTTGTCTTATACACTTGGTTGGGTGTTATCCAGAACTTGGATGACTCTCTTACCCAGCTCTTCAAGGTGTCCCTTGAGTTTGCGTTGTTGTTGGGTCTAGTGAAGGGTGTATCCATCGTGATCACCAACTGCAGCAAGTGATACATTGCATAAAAGTCCTTTTCCTTGAAGTATAAAGTATTTTTCCACTAATACTGCTCAACACCATTGTCTCTAGATCAGTATGCGAGACAATCTATTTGATCATGTCCGTGCATGGAAACACAGGATACCTGCATGTAATCCGGTACAAGCCAAACTTGTGTCTATTGACATAAACCCTCTAGTCCTCCAAATTCTCCTCAAATGTGCCTGAAAAGATTTCATTGATGTCCTACCATTTCATATTGACCTCCTTGTCCATGAACAGCTTAGTGTCTTCATACATGAGCATTCTCATAGACACGTTCTCAACTGCATCTCCAATTGCACTCTCAATGGTGTCCTTTGACCCTGCTCTCTTGGAATCCATTGTACCTATACTACTAATAAACAGATGAACACATGTGATACTTGGAGACAGAGAAACACTCATGGAAAGCAATCTGTCAGCTGAAAACCAAAAACAACTTGAGGACTGACATGCAACACAGCTCGGTGACTCACTAGAATATTTCTGCAATTTTCACTAGGAGGCTGGGAGACTGACTACTAAAACTACACAGAACACAACTTGGATTTTCAGTGGGCTGACTCACTACTAAAGCTGCGTAGAGCACAGTCCATCTTGGCCTGCTGAGGACTGAAACTATGTAACACGCAGTTTAAGTCGGCTTGAATGCAACTCGGTCAAACTGCATATGTGCAATACCAAGGGCCAATGAGGCACTCCCTCTCATAAGTGCACAAAGAAATACTAAAGGGCAGTGTTAGAAAATATCATCGCAATTCCTAGGAGGAAGGTAGAGCCTTCACTCTCAAAAATGCACAGTACAAGTCGGGCAAGGCAAGGTATGGGCAAAGGAAACCTAGACGTGCCAACAAGCGACTTAAAACATGAAAAGGTTGAATGCACGTACGAAGTTTATTGTAGACAAGAGTGAATGATCATGCATGCAAATAGTGAGTGCAGGATTCAATAATAGGAAAACAAGTAAGTGTGCGAAGCGAGTCGCCGCAATGATGATCATTAGTGCAGAAACAATTTCATGCATGCGACATCATTGAGATGCAATGGAAAACTTGAAACAATTCTTATATAAGCTAGCATGCATTAAACAATATAAAACATTCAAGAAAACCAAGCAAACAACACTCACACAAACCGAAATACAAAAAGTGACATAAAAGCAGCAAAAAACATGAAAAGTAGACTTAATCAGAAAACACTAAGCTAAGTGTGCTAAATTCTCCTATATGTGATGGGGAATGTCAAAGGTCCAAGATAGAAGTGAAGAATGAGCTCTAAAACGTTGAATAAATAATTTTGATAAGATCGAGGCTTATGTAGCGCATGCCTTAAATCTAGTAAAAAGCGACACTTGGCGAGAGGTTTCTAAAACAGATTTTGCATGTAATCCCCAGGTACTAAAATTGGATCCTTAAAATCTAGGGATTCTTTTTTTTTTTTTTTTTTTTTTTCGGTAAAAGCAGCCCATGCAAGCAAAGCAAGATTGCTTAGGCCTGGAGGGAACCAGTCAACCTAAGAGCACATGCAACGAACTGCAAGCCTCTAGATGACTTTTGTGAAGTTTTTGGCCTGAGTGGCTTTGCCTGCCCCTCAAGCTATGCATAATTTCTGGACTAAATCCAAGGCTGTCAGCAAGAAATGCACAAATTCTGAGAGCAAGTTGAGTGATGGGCTGCTTTGTGCAATTTTCAGAGGGAAGGTTTCCTTCTTGCTTTGTACATTTATGGAGAGCAGAAGGCTTCCTTTATGTTCTACGTAATTCTGGAGAAGAAGTGTGGTTCCCCTCTAGTTCTACACAATTCTTCAAGTGAGAACCATAGCCAAATAATGACCAAGTCACGGGATGTCAGCTTGCGGGTGGAAGGTAAGAAAGCTAGCAAACACAAGATGATAAGCCAGTGAAACTCAACTAATGCATAAGTACCTGTCAATGCAAGACATGCTGCTAAGGATGGTTGGTAGGGAGGCAACAAAATGAAGCTAAGGAAAAATTTTGGAGGGTGGTTGTAGCTGTTATAATAGAACCATAAAAAATAATTTCACACATACATAAGTAATTACTCCTTTAAATCAATTTCTCATTCCTCCAAAAAAAATTAAAAGGAAACCTCCACATTCTTCCTAGAAAAACAACATTGCACAATTATTGGAATCATCCTAACACATGAACTCCTATAGGCTGCTTAAGGGGTACACTTACTGCTAAAAATAATAAACATCAATTTTCTACTATGCAACATTGTTGCATTGACTTTATGGCAATTGTATGACCCTAGTATATAGATTTTGTATGACTATCTAGAGTTGTATGGTACTTCCCATATGATTGCATGGAATTTTGTATGGCTATATGAGATTGTTTTGTATGACTATATAGAATTGTGTGCTACCTGGGAATACCTCTCTCCTGGCTACCTTCACACACACTCTCTCTCTTTTAGTCACTCAACCTACACAACTGCTCATGTGTGTTGAAAACCTCTATCTTGACCTATCTTTATACTTTTATCTGAGAAGCTATCTTTGAAATTACACCTATTCTAAGTCTTCCATGAGATACACTTCAATACTTAACTTCTAAATATAATACTTTCACTACTTAACTAAAATGAATTACAAAATAAAGTTGCAGTTTTGATTTTATAGTTAATGTAACAATTTTGTTTTTTTCTTAGTAATTAGCTCGCATAATGGAAAAGTTTATAAGCCTTTAAAGTCATTATTACTAGGGTGTGAAATTCATTAAATTCTACGGTAGACTTAGAAAAGGATGTGTTACTCTGCTTTATGTGGATGTTGGGATTTAAAATTCATAAAATGAGAAATTCACTTTGACCATGTTATAGTTCAATCTATTAGAATAGTTGTATTCAATTTTATGGTGTTAGAATTGTAGATTAGGAAAAATTATATTTTTTATTTCTCAACATATTTTTACCCTTTTTCTAAAATTGGGCGATTTGTATTCCAATGTTTCACTAAAATTTCTTTTTTATCTCCTTATCTTCCATATGTGATTTTTTTTGCATTAAAATAAGATTACTAAAACTAAAATGATTTAAGGAAAAAATTCTAAATGTTGTTAAGGAATCCGTCAAGAACTTTATTAAAACTAGATTCAAAGATAAAATGATTTAGCCGTCCTTGATAGACATTGCTTTTGGAGAAATTATGAAAATATAAATGTTAAAGATGAGAAAAAATGAGATTAATCCTACTAGTTGTTCAATATCACATGATGGTAGTGTGTGGTCGTGAATTGAATTACTTCCTATAGCTTTAGCCACTCAATCCTCCTAATGCCTGAGATAAGATGGGAGGATTTTATCAATCTCAAAAAGTAAGAGCTTCCTATAGATACAGTGCCAAACATGTGTGGGCTAGATACTATGAGAAGTCAATTTCATATCAGTGTAATAACGAGAAATATGCCTTCTGAAGTTGGTGGCAATTGCTATTATGTAAATTATTTTATTTCTCTTTTCCTAAGGAAAACCTTGTAGGGAAACAAATTTCGCGATTGGTACCCAATATAATATTTTTGGTGCTTATTACAATACTTGATTGGACAAGGATATCAAGTGATGCACACAACAAAGGAAACCAAGCTTGGAAATTGACCCCAAGACCTTTTGAATGAATCTTTAAGAAATTAAAAACTTGAACTAGTCTAATAGGCTAATTGTGACTTTGTTAAATGACTTAAAAGTAACTTTGTTTAATCATTTATTTACTGAATTTTCTTATGTTGTTATGGTGGTTTGGATCTAGGAGAGCCGGTAAATAGCTCCTCTACAATCCTTTATACTTAGGAGTTTCAATTCTTACAAAGTGCACACATTTCCTCCATTAAACTCCTTGTCCAAAATCAAGTAGACTTAGGAACTTCAAATTATGCTAGTGAGATGGAACTTTGATGAACAATCTCCCTTTAAAATTCTTCACTAATATATTTTAAGAACTTCTTGACAGTCTCAATTCGAGATCTTCTAATTATAACTAATGTTGCTTCCTGTCCCATCAGTCTAAGCTTCAAATATTTTTTGTCACTACATAAAATTATAAATCAAAATGTTTCCCTTTCTAACCTTCAAAACGTCTAAATGCCTTGCAAAAATTCTAGATCTAAAGAATGGACATCAATTGCAATCATAATTCCACTTTGGTTGCAAACAAAATTGGTTGTAATGGGTACATAATAACATGTCTGGGAAAAGTCACTTATGCTACATTGATACAATATAATCATCCAAATTGATTACTAAAAATCATTTACTCCCTTCACTTTCCTACCAAAACCAGGGATGCATACTCCAAACCAATGAAAAGAAAATGCCAAATATTCAACAACTATAGACACCTTAGGAAAAAACCCTAGAATGGCTGAATGTACATTGTAGGTGTAAATATTGACATAAAGTTACATTCTGATTTGTGAGTGAGAACTTTAAAGTTCCTTTTGCCTAAATAATATCAAGAGCATAATTACTAGTTTATCGTTGAATAGGTAGAAATAAAAAGTTGGTCACGTGTTATCTTTCCTAGTTCTTATACTTCCAACAACAAATTTTGGTAGAATACCTGGTCTAGCATGTTTCCATTTATTTCTAAAGTGAAAATATTTTACACCTAAAAAGCAGTAGGATCCTAACAAGTTCCTTCCATTATTTCTTACAATTCTATTATTGTATCCTTATTGTTGTTCATTTGTGATCCAACCTATTTCATATATTTGAAATTTTATTTTTTCCTCTCTGAATATTGAAATTTTGTAGATTGAGGAAGAAGGATTTGGAAAAATATAGACCATTTCCAAATCAAAATGCTCACACCAGCATATAAACAAGAAAAATTTAGACATGTGGAAAATGCAGACGCGTAACACCATAAGCGAAAGTATTTGTATACAAAATCTTTTCAACGAGAACAAAAAACGACAGATTCTTGAATATAACTCACAAATGAAGTATATGAAACTCCATTTTTCTATTTACTTATTTCGGAAGAGTGCAAAATTTCGGAAGAGTGCAAAAAAAAAAAAAATACCAAAATGTCAAATCCACCATACTTTTGACTAATATTAGAGTCCACGTATGGAAATCCCGAATCCTATCGGTTGATAGCATGCCCAATTTCTCATTTTTGACATCTTTCATTGCTAACTTCATATCCAACTCCATTGTTTGCATCCCTTGACCACCACCTTCTTTTCAGTTCACTCGTCGCATATAATTACCAAATTGGTTTCCACCTCAGGAAAAAACGTACAATCAATAAACCTTGAAACAAAACAAAATTGGGTGCATATTTTTCACGAGTGACGAAGATTTCAATACCCTTTCCTATCTATCCTCCTTTCCCTTTCCCACTAATTTATGTTTCCTTTCCCCAATTCTCTTAAATCACTAATTTCAATCTCTTTTCATACTATTTTTGTAAAATAGGAACAATAAGAGAACTATGTGTGACTGGTACACTCAGCTATTAAATTTAGAGCTTAGAACTTTGATGAAAAAAAGAAAAAAGAAAAAAGAAAAAAATAATAAATGTAAAATAAGTAAATATTAAAATTTTTAGAGTCCTAAGTGTTAGATCAATTAGTCAAGTCTTCGTAGTTAAATCACCTTTTCTATTGAGTGGTTACATACTCAACTTTCTTCGCACTTTCAGGGTCAGGCTTCATTGTTGAGCCGGCATGAAGTGATCCCTTCAAGTGGATTTTCCTAGTAAAAATATTTCAGGGACATAGCGGGTGGACATGTGTAATATTCATCTTTGGTCTAAATTCAAGGTTTTAATATTTTTTAAGGTTTTTATTTGAAATTCATTGATACATTTCATAAAATAGTTCAAATCTACATTGTTGTATGTGTTTTATCATAATGATAAACCCAAGAAATACATAGAGTGAAATAAATGCTTTCAAATAAACTACTAAAGAGTCCATTTTCATGCATTTAATGCCAAAAATTCATATACATCTGATATATGCAATTTTTTACCATAAATTCCACACATTTACACAAGAAAACAAGTTATGGAAAGTACATAACTTCTAGCATTTAATAGCAACGAACTGGACAAAGAGAATACGCTGATGGAACATGGTTATTTAGCTTAGCTCCTCATTTTCTTTTCTTTCACATAGATACAAACTTTGTATACCAACAATATGACCCATATTTGATCCTAGAATTAGCACATCATCCCAGAAAATGAGGTTACAACATAAATGTAAGTACACACAAGGGAGATTTTTCCTTTGTGTATCTCTTCAGTGCTCCCAGTCATCATAGAAATAAATAATGGTCGGAAAGGGCACAATTTTCTATTGTTATCCCTTCAAATGAACCAGTATCATGAAGAAGTGGCTCACAACATCCACCAGAGAAAGAAGAATGTTTATCTTTAGTACCCAATGTGTCCTCAAGCTTAGAAATCCATCCAACCATTCAAAATGACCACAAACAATCACTCCAAGATGAAATTCATGCTTCTTGAGTCCAGGGAAGTATTATTTGGAACAACCACAAATTTTTGGGCATAATTGTAAAAGAACGCGGCCTCTACTCTTCTTCTTAACTAGTCCCATTCAAGGGTCTCTAGCTATGCTACAATAGCCTTACTTTCTTCATAAATTTGACCTTAGACTTTGCTTAGCAATTTGATGCTTTTGGTGCCTTCTTCAACCTGAAATAAATATGTACGGGATACCAAATGAGACCATAAAATTAAATGTTAAAATATTTGTACCTCTTCATTTCTTTCAAATCTCATTCTCCATTTAAGCACAATGGTGAAATCTATATGATTCCACTCTCAAATCCAAACTAGAGTGTCTAGTTTCAACACCGAAGTTTGCTATGGAAACATTTGTGTGATCTCTCTCTCAAATTCAAACAAGGGTGTCTAGTTTCAACATCGAAGTTTACTATCGCAGCTAAGGTTGCAGAAACCCTAAACTTCTCCTTCAAACTCTCTCGAAGATCTCTTTCTCCAAAACCTCAAATGCACGAATGAATCCCCAAGAGACCCCCTCATTTCCCTTTTTTATAACTCACTCACCTTTTCCAACCAAATAAATAAAGTAGTTAAAGTTAGTTTTAACGCCAGAAAATGCTTAATTCTCTTTGTGGTCACATTGGTCACCTAAAGCCCATTTTTATCATTTTACCTTATAGATATTTTCACCATGATTCCAACCTGATATTACACTAAGGTGTTTCTCCAAGTAATCAACCCAAAACAACACCTTAAACATAATAAATTAAAATATGCGTGTTAGTAATGCCATTTTATGGGAATCGTCAAAATGCAATGGAACTAAGATCAAATTATGTGAAATTGATCCCAATGATGAAATATGGTAAGCAGTTGCATTCATACCCATAAAACTCCTCTAAAACCCTTTGTACCCACCAATGGAGTAATCGCACTCCTATGACTAGGCTGACACAACCTATGAAAAACCCTCCTAACCACCTCAACAGGTAAATTTCCAAAATTTAGGGACATTAAATTATCCCCTCCCTGAAATTACTTGTCATCAAGAAATGTCATTCCATGTTGTTACCCCATAGGTTGATCCAAACTAATGCTAGGATCTCAAACCCTCCTACTCATCATGAAGCATTCCTTGCTCCACTCAGTACCCAACAAGGCATAGACACTAGAGGTCCTTTTCATACTACCAATAAGTATAACATCTTGAAAATGCAAAACCACAATCATCTCCTCGAGAAGCCACTCTATCAAAAAATTGATCTCATGTACCTCAAGAGTAAATTCCTAAATGTACAATCCAACTCCTGCTGAGAAGGGTTCTCCTTGTCACGCGGAATGAGTCGATCTTGCAGACAAGATAGACCTTCCTAGAATCTAACGAAGACCTAATGACAACAAAACCAACCAGTCACTATCTTTCTCTAAATGTGCTTTTATAAATAATGGCAAACAAGTGTGTTTAAGGCCTACCTCATGTCCAACGCAAGTTTGGGGATGCCTTCGCTCCTTTGATCCAAGTAAATTCCTTTGTCGCAAACCTGCAAACACAAACAAGGCAAACAATTAAATAGCACTTGAATAACCAGTATTATAAAACATATTTAACTTGAAAGTCAAGGAGTCCATGAAACAAATAACATGAGATACTTGTTGAGAAAAATGAGCATGATTGTATTAATTCAAAAGAAGAAGAACTTTACAACCTTTGCCTTGACGCTGTACAAGCTCCTCCCAGGGTCCAACAAGAAGTCTCCTCTACTTTGACAAGCTTCACTCACTCCCCAATGAAGCCAAAAAGGTATGTGATCTCTCCTCTTAAGCTCAAATAGGAAGTCTTGATTTCACCAGCATTTACCCTCAAAAATGTTCAGCTTCTAACCTCTCTAGCCACTAACCCAATGCCTCAATTTATAGTGCAATGGAGGGAAGTTACTAGGTCCTCCTTCAAAGGGATAGAATCCTCCTTCAAAGGGATAGCTCCTCCTAACAAGGGATTAGCTCCTTCTCTTTTGGGATGCATGAACCATTTTGGAGCGAACAATCCATGTCAAAATTCCTTCTAGAAACATCTAGAATTAACCCAAAGTGAGTTTTTTAAGATAAAAATTGCGCCTTTTGACTTTCATAGGGGTACGCACCCTCCCATTTACATACAGAGCGTATAAATACGCAGGTAATATGAACAAAGGGTGCGGGCCCGCAGGCAAAAGTGAGAGAAAGTGCGGAACCAGAGTTACATTGTTTTTTGATGTCTTTCTCTCATTTCCAAAGCTTATTTTGAAGAGCTGAGATCTGAGACTTGCTTAGGAGGTCAGTACAAGTGATGATAGACCCATACTGACTGCAAATAATCAAGGTGACGATATTTTGTGTAACATATTGCCCCCTAAAGTGTGAAGTCTGTAGTAGATGAGGATTTCATTTATCATTTAGGAAGAGTGAAGTACTTTATCATTTCGAGGATCATCTCGCGGAGAGCCCAGCTGGAACTTGTAAAAACATTCAATCCAAAATATATATATGAGATCATATCATCGCTAAGGTAGGCATTCCCATACTCAGATAAAAACTAACTTAAAACTCTAACTACTGCTCTGATATAGGAATGATATTGTAACACATCATAAGTATAGACACATGTGGACACAGTATGGATGCAGCCATCTGTTTATGTATAGTCCATAGTATAATGAATACACAATTCCTCGCAGCCTGGATGGTGGAAACTAGATTCGGGGTCTTCATTTCTACTTCATGAAACAGTACGATTCTATCCATGCGAATGAATGTGTCGAAGTCGAAAATGGTAGAAACTGCTTGATTACCAGTCAATGACGTAAACTGTTAACAAGCGTGAGAGAAACCACCAATAATGACAATGGCTCTTAAAGTACTCAGTACAATCCATGAGATGTGATAAGATGTGTTGATGTCGAACATGTCACGGAATCCTTTGATCAAAAATCGATGATGCAAACTATCGTCAAAGGCGAGAAACCTGCCATTGAGGCATGCAGATCTCAAGGTACTAACGATTTCTAGATCATCTTTCTAGATAATGGGTTGAAGTCGATAGAAAGCGATCCGTCGTAGGCAAGCCCACAACACGAAATCATAGATCAAGTTGAATAAATCTAGTTGCAAGGACTAACTCAGGGATGGTCAAGATGGATGACAGACATTTTGCAGATGAATGGCTTATTTGCATTGACCTCTTGAACACATAACGACACGACAGATGGTTTGGTGACAATTGACCCAAAGTTAATACACAGAAACCGGCTGAAGACTTTCAATGTGGTTTGATCAACTGTTAGGAAAAGGATTTCCCAACCCAGGTGAATGAAAGTGTCGTGTTCAAGAGTGGTTACAAAATATGACAAACAGACTCACTTTTCTCTCTTTTCCCCCACCATTTCTGGCAAGTACCTCTTTATTTTTTACAAGCTTGAGGAGGATAACATATGCTTGATTATAATCCCACCCTTTGGGTGAGTCCAACTTAGTTTAAATTCAAACCCTAAGAAGAAGTGGTCCGTTCCTGTTTGTAATTGAACAGGTCCTTTACTGTCGAGATTTTAACAAGTCCAGTATAGGAGAAACTCAGCGTTTTTCATTTTTAGAGAGTCTGAAAGAACTTAAGAAGACTCCAGGGTTGACTTTTTTGTAAATTTGTGTCTCCCAAGCCCGAAAAAGTATAAAATAATACTTGAGAGAACCGCTTGATCTTTTACGACCAAGGAGTACTTTTTGTTGTTAGTGTCTTTGATATGAAAAAGTGAAAAAGCGATCAAGGACACATCATTTTATAACCAATATCGAATTTGAAACGACAAAAATCCGACAATCTTTTTATGTTTTTACGGTCAGAAAAGAGCTGTAAATGGATCGTCTTTTAATTCCGTTTTAACGAGCTTAAAAGAAGAACTCGGCAATCTTTTCATGTTTTAGGAGTCAGAAAAGAGCTTAAAGGTGACTCTGGCATTTTTGTCGAAAATGATATATTTCTCTTGAATAATCCGTTATCTTGCATAAAAACACAAACATTACTCATACTTGTTTGAAATGGATAAAAATATCGCAAGAATACCTTTTCAAAGTGAAACATAAAAAAATTTGCAATTTATTTACTCAAAAAACTTATAAAAAGGGCCTTTTATCATTCATTTTTACCATTTGTGATTTGGGTGAGAAAATAGTGCTTTTGCTTAGAAAACTTCCCGTGAATATTGCAGAAAATCCAACCGTCGAAATCGAATGCCATCTTCTCCAGGTAATCCACATCATCCTACTCTTCATTTTTAACCATTTTAATTTCCTTTTTTTTTTGTAAGTTAGGTATGTATATTAAAGAACAAAATATTTTACAAAAAGTCTGCCGAGGCAAAAGGAAACCTTAGATGGTCCATTGAAACCTCGCTGTCAACTAGCTCTGGGCTTCCAAAACCGAGATGCACACCACGCAGGGCAACTTGCTCTTGTAATAGATAAAGGTCGCCACGACACTGTCAAAACTGGGACATAGACAGAGTAACATATCTACTTTGTATAGGGCCGAAGCCATAACAGAAAACAGAGTCAAAAGAAAGTAGCAAGATAAACTGGCGTAGTGCCGTAACAGAAGAAATAAGACAGAGAAAGACAGGGGACTAGGGAAGCCCGCCAGAGCGCGGAAAGCCTCCAATCCGACTGGCTGTATCTAAGCCCACATCCAGAATGTGCTTGTCTACTTTGGCCTGCACTTCTTGCATGGAGTGGAAATCCTGAGCCTCCTTCAACCTTTGATCCTGCAGAAGGGGATCCAGGCGTAGAGTTTGCCGAAGCAGTCTAATGAGCATGGTTAGTTTCTTGTTGACCATTTCCACCCCCTCCTGCACTGCGGTGATTCTGCGATCCAGCGACTCATGGATTTCTTGAGGATTAGCTGACTGAATCTTCGAAGCGGGATGCCCCTTCCCAGAACGATGCTTCCCTTCCTCCTTTGCATCCAGGTCTTTTGCTAGGAGAGTCTTGATTCTTTAGCTCTCCGCCTTTGTGCAAACAAATTGAGTTGCTCTTTTGGCGGGCGTACCCGGGTCAGTCAGCCAATCAACCTCCTTCGCGACAAAACCTCCCTGTCTCTGTGCTTCTTCTTGTTTCACCGCAACCTCCATCTCCGTGATCTTGAGTTTGCTTCTCATTGTGGCTCTTGTCTCATACATGTTCTGCGTTGTGCGTAATTCGCAGTTGGCCACTGCGCATCTGCAGCTCCCCGCATCCATTTTGTTCCCTCTGAATTTCTCACGGTGAACACTTCTGCTAACAGGCTGGTTATAGTCACTTGCAGAGCTTTGGAAAGAGATGGAGGAACCCGAGCCATGACTCCCCGTTAAATAGTTTTTTTCCATAGATTTTTCCAGAAATTGCTCTCCCCTCCAATCCAGAGTGGTATTACTTTCGTTATTAATGCAGAGGATATTCGTACACCTCTCAAATCCTTTCCCTGCAATCACATAAATGTTGTTGATTGCCTTCCTATCAAGGTTGAGGCAGCTGTCCTTTCTCCCCAAACAGCCTCTACGGATTCTCTCGTGGCATGAACCAAGTTGATGGTTCCCATGTCTGGCTCTCCCTCGCCATGATGACCACCGCCGCAACTGTCCAGTCATCCAGCTTCTCTTATAATAACCCCAGCTGTTACCCGAAGTTTCATTTTTACGGTACCGGACATAAAAACCGTTGCTGGTCAGGCCCAATCGGTTCCGGTTAGGTCTTGCTGTGCCAGCTGTGCACATCGCGTCTTCAGGTTCGGGAAGTCCACCTCCTCCCAACAGCTATCCCATCCTCTGTCCTGATTGTCCACTCCACAATTTTCCAGGTAGTCTGCCAACCCATTTGCCTAACGTCTTACCGCATGGAAAACTAGACCTTTCATACCAGCCATGAGTTCTGCAATATTTTCCGTGACTTTGGCTAGCCACCAATGTTTTGTGGCTTTGTTTGCCTTAGTGCCTTGCTGCATTTTCTAAGCTGTAGAAATGACCAATGATGAATCCCCTTCCAGAATTATGTTACAGAGGCGCAGGGGTTTTACAATTCTCAGACCATGCTCTAGAGCTGCGAACTCCATTTCATTATTTGTGCTTTCCCCGAGCGCTTTGTAATATATGTGGAGAATTTCTCCATGCTGGTTGCATAGTGCACCTCCAATTCCTGCCATGACGGGGTTGCCTCTCGAGGCCCCGTCAAAATTCAATTTCAAACCTCCTTCCGGTGGACGCTGCCATTTATCAATCTGTGAGGATGGTTGTGTGCTGTGTCTCGGAGCAGTAATGTTGCTGGTGACTTCCAGATGAAAGCATTTCAAGATGCATAAGTCCTGTGCTATGGGTTTCCCGTTACCTTCCTCTCTGCATTTCGTTTGGATTAATTTTTGAATGTTGGTAATTATATTGCCTTTAGAGAAACCTATGTTCCTATGTTCATCTTGGAAAATTTTGTGGTTACGTTCCTTCCAAATAGACCATAGTAAAAACCCTGGTACAGATTTCCATATGCTATTGACTCTTTGTATGTTGGAGAAGTCTTTTTTCCAGTTCAGTATAGTACTATGAATGGAATCTCTATTACGATCAGAGCTACTAAGAATCCCTTCCATCCATCTCCATAACTGATTGGCCCATTCACAGGTATTGAAAAGGTGGTTCAGAGATTCCTCCTCTACGAAGCGCATAGGGCATATTGAGGGTCCCTTGAAACCTTTCTTGCAGAAGTTGTCCCAAGTTAAAGTCTTGTTTCTCTTTAGAAGCCAGGGGAAGGTTCTGATTTTCGGCCATAGAAGGTTGTCCCAAACTTTTTGCACCATGGCACGGCCTCTACCTGTTCTTCCTTTTCTATTATATTCTTGGCTTCTTTTAATGAGAAATCGCCATTACCTTTGAGACCCCATCTTAGCTTATCTTCCTCTTCAGTTTTCCGAATCTTTCTTTTTAGGATTCGCTCACTTAATTGCTGAGAAATTTCGCTGTTCTCCTCTTTATTCCCAGGATTTAAATTTATCCATTCCCTCCAATTTGCATCCCCGTTGTTTTGATTCCAATATTGATTGACTCTGTATATTCCCTGATTTTGACTTACTTGCTTGATGGTTGATAGCTCTGGTGTGTCCAGATTGGGGAACTACTGCCATGCATCTTCCCAAAACAAGGCCAGCCTGCCATTGCGAATTTCCCAAAAGTTGTGCTCCTGTACTAGGTTCCTATTGTTCTTGGCATGATTCCATATTGACGACCCTTCCGGGATTTCCTGTAGTCTTATGAGGTCCTAAGTGTCATAGTCTGGGGTATAATTTTCCTTCCAATGCCTGGCCTAAGGTAAAGTGGGATCTTTAATCCATTTCCACCATATCTTAGCTCCACAGGTGCGGTTGACCACCCAAGGGTCGACTAAGTTCAGCCCCCCCATAGATTTTGGCTGGCATAGTTTATTCCATGCCACCAAAGCCCAATTCTTCTTATCCCCATTCCCACTCCATAAAAAGGATCGCTGAATATTTCTCATTTGTTGAAGAATGGATTTGGGGGCAGGAAGCATAGATAGTAAGTATTGCGGAATGGCCTGCAGAACAACTTTGGTTAGGATGAGTCTACCCGCTAGGTTGAGAGCTCTGTTCTTCCAATGCGAGCATTTTTTCTTCATGTTGGCTAGAACTTTCTCCCAGTGAATTTTCTGCCAGGGTTTAAGAGTCAGAGGAGCCCCAAGATATTTCGAAGGCAGGGAGCCAATCCTGAATCCAAGAATCTGGGACAGGTGAGTTTGAACTGCCGGGTGAGTGTTGAAAAAGAAAATAGTAGATTTAGAAAAATTAATTTCCATGCCAGATGCTTGGCTGAAGAGATCAAGGATAGCCCTGTAGGCCACAACCTCCTTCACCGTGGGTGTACCATGCAACATGGTATCGTCCACAAACTGTTGATGAGTGGTAGCTGGTAGCAATCTTATAGGCTGCAGACCTTTTATGGATCCTTCCGCTTTCTTCTTGGCAATGGTTCGGCTGAGGCCTTCTGTTAAGATTACAAAGAGGAAGGGGGATAGGGGATCCCCTTGTCTTATTCCTCGCAAAGGTGTGAAAGGAGCAGAGGGAGCACCATTGACAAGGATGGAATATCTGGGAGATTCGATGAGAGCAAGTATCCACTTGATCCAGGTCCTGCAGTAGCCAGAAGCTTCTAAAACAGCCTCAAGGTATCTCCAGCTTACTTTGTCATAAGCTTTTGAAAGATCCAATTGCATGAGCATACCTGCTTCTTTTCTCGAATGAAGCGAGTGAATCATCTCTTGTGCTAACAAGATGTTATCAAGAATTTGTCTACCCTCAACGTAGCCCGATTGCTCTTCTGAGATTATACCAGGGAGTATCGAATTCAGTCTATTTTGAAATAATTTTGTAGATAACATTACATAAGGCAATGGGTCTGAATTTATCAGGTGTCTTTGCTTCTTCAACCTTAGGTATGAGCACTAGAAAGGTGGAGTTTATGGATTTTAGAATGGTTCCTGAACGTCTAGAATCCTCCACTCTCTCCCATACTTCCTGCTTGACGATGCTCCAACAGGCCTTGTAGAAATTGATGGTGAAGCCATCAAGACCTGGAGCTTTATCATTGGGCATGCTCCTAATGGCTTCCTCCACCTCCTCCATAGAGATTTCCCTACATAGGGCCCAATTCTGATATGAAGTAATGGACTTAGGAATGGCTGCTGTTAATTCCTTGATGGCTTCCTCTCTGTTTATGGGTGGTTCCTGTGCAATTGAGTTGAAGTGGTTCGAGAGCAGAGCAGATATGTCATTGTGATTCTTTAGTATCTCCCCTGCATTATTTTTCAGTTCAAGAATTCTATTAGCACTTCTATGGTCTAGAGCCGACCTGTGAAAAAATTTAGTGTTCTGCTCCCCCTCTCTTAACCATTGAATTCTAGATTTCTGTTTCCATAGAGTCTCTTCTTGAATGCATCGTTTGTGCCATTGTTGAGAAAGAATTTTTTCCTGCTCCATCGCTTCGACACTGTGATTGCCTACTGATCCATTTCTGTGGATCTGTTCCAGTTTGTTCTCTAGAATGGCTTTCTCCTGGAATATGTTTCCAAAAACCGTTTTGTTCCAATCTTTTATCTTTTCTTCAGTTGCTTTCAGTTTTTTTTGTAGATTGAACATTTTGGAGCCTCTCACCTTCAAAGGTTTAGACCACCATTTCTTTACCATCTCGAGGAAATTAGGGTGGTCTAACCAAAATTTTTCAAATCTGAATGGTTTGTTCCTTGGGGTGCCATGAACTTCTACAATAAGCGAAATTGGCCAATGATCCGATCCTCCACTGGGAAGGATATCTGATTCCGCTATTATGCCTTCCATTATAATGCTTTCTGAGATTAAGAATCTATCCAAGCGAGAAGCTATTAACCTTTCACCCCCCCTTCTGTTGTTCCAGGTAAATAGGCCACTTTTGGGGTGGATGTCTACCAGTTTAACAGTTTCAATGAAACCTGTGAAGGCTTCCGCATCCCTATTAAGTTTCCTAAGACCCCCTTTTTTTTCCAGAAGGGTGGTTATCATATTGAAACCACCCCCCAATATACACTTAGATCTGGGATGTCTATTAATAAGCCTGGTTAATGCATCTAAAAAATTTATTTTGTCTTCTAATTTCTGAGGACTATAAATATTGATACAAAGGAAAGATCCAGAATTACCTATGGGTTGGAACTCCACCGCCATGAAGTGTTTGTTCGCCTCAGCTGATAACATCTGGATTTCCTTTGTGTTCCACATGGTTGCAAGGCCTCCTTCTCTTCCCTGACTCGCATTCTCTAGAATTTTCATATTTCTCCCAAGCTTCCTGCAAAGATTATTGATACTGGAGCTGTTGCATTTAGTTTCTTGTAAAAACATAATTTCTGGTTTATATTTCTGGATTTTCCGCTTTAAGATTCTGTGTTTTGCCTGGCTGTTAAGCCCTCTGGCATTCCACGAGATAATCTTCATGTTTAACTAATTTTTATTGGAAGGACTGGAAGGCGCTTAGCGCCTTCATCTTCCCTGAGTTTATCATGATCATGCCTAGTTCCTGTAGAACTTCACCACTAGTTCTCCGACCTCTTCTTTTCTTTTGTTTTGAGCTGGATGATTTCCATAAAAGACTTTTTGAATGTAAGCTATTGCCTTTCACTACACTGAGCTTCCTATTCTGCTTTTCAAGTTCTACCTTTTGCCTTGCTATGAACAGGTCGTTTACCTTCCTAATTTCTTCCTCCGAAGCGTTCTCTATTCCTCGGGGCTTCCAGTTCTCAGCAATTACTGGTAGGTTCATGCCCTCCCTAGCTAGCGCCTCTTCCCATTCTTGATCTTCACTGTCGCCATCACTGGTGAGCATGTCAGTTTTTTCTTCGGTCTCCTCTGTTCTCTCCTGCATTTGTACTTCATTGTTGAGGTCCCCTTCATGCATTCCTTCCCTGGTTGGTTTTTCTTTTTCCTCATGCTCTGCTTCTGATGTTAGGGTTTTGTGCTTATCCTCTGAGTCAGTATCAGGATCTAAGATCACAAAAGGGTTGTTGTGGTTGTTCCTCTCTGTATTCCCTTTGAAACTCTTTCTTCTGTTAGCTCTCTATCTGGATTTAGGTTTAATGAAGGCTTCTGTGTCTTTGTGGGCTTGTGCTGCTTCGGTCTCTATTTCCTTCCTAATCATTGGGCATTCTCTCATCAGATGCCCATGTTAATGACATTTGCGGCACCGAAAGGGAATCTGCTCATAATCTATATCCTAAAAGTAGTCCTCGTCCCTATATTCCAACCGAATCCCCTCATGTAGTGCCCCAGAGACGTCCATTTCAACACATATTCTGGCGTAAGAAGTATATCTTTTTTGTAGAGTTGCTTCAGAGGCCTTGATGAATGTTCCCAACTTATCACCGATTTGTTTCAGTGCGTTCAGACCCCAGTAGTCTATTGGGAGAGAGAACAAACGAATCTAGACTAGGACTTGAGTGAAAGATTCCTTCTCTGGGGCGAAATTTGGTTTCCATGGTCGCATGTACAGGCCTGCTGAAGCCAAAAAGTATGGGCCACCCTCAAATACTCTATCCTTGTCTTCTAGGTTGGAGAAGACAACAGTGAAAAAACCCTTGGCTCCCAGGTGAAGCTTGACATCCCCCCGTGGTTTCCAATGTTGTTTGATCCAATGAAAAAGAGTCCTTTTAGACAGCCATATGCCCATAAATTTGCAGATAATGGCCTGTTCTACCATGTGCTCTCTGTATGCCTGAATCTCTGGGTCAGTTATAACTACCCTTAGGTTATTGATCTTTTTTGGTTTGCAAACCCCATTGGATGAAGCGTATTTATTGGGGTTTGAACTGGGCTCCCCCTCCTTTTCCGGCTTTCCTTGCCTGCTGTCTGTCTGCTCGCTTTCTTCATCATTTTGTCGCTTCTCATTTTCTCATGAATTAATTATTGATAGAATTTTGTCTTTAGCTCCTGTTAGGCTTTCCCTCTCTGTGCCTGCGCCATCCGTTGTTCCGTCTGGCTTGTCAGTTTCCCCTTGTATTTTCTCCTTATTCCTTCTACCATTCTTCTTGTTATTGTCAAGCCTAGAAATCCTGACCCCTTCCTTCTTATATTGCTTCTGCTTCTGCATGACTATCTGTTTGAAAATAGGGGCCCCACTGGACCCCTCTGCCTCCATTCGGTCGGTCAGCTCTTGACCTTGACGAAAAAGTGCTGCGAGACAGGAGAAGACTACTTCCAGTCCTGCTGAGGATTCAGCACATTGGAGAAACCAAATGCGACTTTGATCACAGACTGTAGCTGAAAGTAAGGCCTGTCGCTACTGCGATTCCAGAGGGACAGAGCCTGCGCCTGTCACAGGAAGCTCAAACCCTAGCAGCCACCATTGATCCTTCAAAAGCTCATTAATTATCTCTCCTCTCCATCTTAGTTCTAACCGTTTCAATTTTCATTTTAGTCTTTCATTTTATTTTTTGGGAGGGTTTTTAGGCATAAAACCCGCGCTCGAGGTCCGCAGGCTTACCACTGCGGACCTGTGGACCCCGACTTTTCTCCATTGGGATAAAGCTTGGGGTCCGCACCTTACATGTAGACAAAGTGCGGTCCCACACACTGTGTCTAACACGTAGGGTGCGGTCCCCACCGCGAGGGTTTTTAACCCAAAATTCCTCAAAAATGGACCAATGAAAACATTTTCTAGCATTCTAAATCATCTTTATGCTTGATGCAGATAGTACATCATGCTAGATTGGCGTGAACGAGAGCACGAGGATGTGGATGCTGCTGCTTGGAATCATCAGCCTTCACTTGATGCTTTAAGGGCGTGCAGCTTGTACAAATACTGGGCCATTCCTGACATGAGGGCTTAGGTGGATTTCTTACAGTGGATGGTTGACAGATGGAGCGTTCAGGACCAATGCATCTTTATTGGCGGCCACCAGCTCGAAATAGAGCCGACGGATATATATTTCTTGACTAGTTTGCCTAAGAGAGGCTCTGACTTGACTATGTTCGGGACTAGGGCAGGTGGCCAGTCTGTCGATAGCCTCCGGCTAGAGTACTCCAACCGCTAGGCTAGAGACAAAGGGATATATATAAAGAGGATATCCAGTCCTGAGCTCATGATGATTGCGTTCACTGTTACTAGACTTTGCGGAGCTGCCGCATTACATGTTGCCACTGGATCCCAGATGCGTATGGCAGTTGATTGCTTCCGAGGCACCATCTTCAACTAGTGCGAGGCTGTGTTGGCCAATGTGAAGGGCCAACTAACCAGGGCCAAGAACGGACGACTTAAGACTTTTGGTTATGGGGCTTTAGTCGTGAGTTTTGGCTTGGAGAGGGTTCCTATGTTGATCCCGCAACACCTTACTATTGGAGCTGGGCTTCCCCGAGAGCCCAAACTGATGCGATGGGTCACAGTTATGGCCCGTCATCCTGATGAGGGGACCGAGGTCGTTCGGCCAAACCTGAGTATTTCCAATGGTTGGAGAACCAGGTTTTTTCTATTCAGGACTTCCCTTATGCTGGGATTGATTTTTGTGGAGACCTAGACATGGCTCTTCCTCGAGGAGAGTAGTGGGACGACTCAGGTAAAATCATTTTTCAACATTTTCCTAATTAATTAATTTTTTTTTTTTTTTTTTTTTTCCCAAAACTGATAGTAAAAATTTCAAAATGCAGATGTGGGCCCACAGCGACCAGCCACTCTCCGGCCTTACGAGAGAAAACAACTAGTTGCACCAGCTCCAGCCCCACAGGACGAATCAGCAGAGACTTTGGCCGAGTTGGAGAGCCATCTAGAGCGCCTGACAAGGGACATTCCCAAGACCAGCATAGATGACATCCCTCGTCGACTTCAGCACTATGTGATTGGAGCCCCCGGACCTTTTAGGAGGTTCCTTTTTAAGGTGGCCCGTGCAGTGGTTTCATATCGAGATCATCACCAGTGATGGGATGATCGCCTATTGTAGTCACATATGACATTTTTGCTTTTCGTACCTACCATTTTTGCTGATCATAAGGTGTTCTTCAACCTATGATCGAGGACGATGTATTATTTTGACACACTCCTATATATATGATATTGTTATTACCAGCTTGTCTTGTTAAACATGTTATGGAATGTTTTTAAATTATTGTTATATATTGCACGTCTACTTACATTTTAGAAGCAATGCATCTCTATAATGTAAAGATATTCGTAATATGCTGATATTCAATATAGCAAATCACGTTCCAAGAACACACTCTAAAAATAATCTTAATTAAAAGGAAATGTCTAATGGCGTATACTCAATTAAGATGTAATACAACGAGATTAGAACTAATCTCACTATCAAACTCAGAATCCAAATGAAATAGATTCATATAATAACTCAATCACTGCACTATACTCTGCAATGTTGTTTGTTGTTTGACCGAGGCTTACCCCATGCATAGATACCAACTCGTCAGAGGGCGAATAGATAACCCAAGCTGCGGAAGAAATATTCTTCGTACTACGATAAATGCCATCAGCGAAACCAATATATGTTTGGAGAGGCGTCGACATCTGCAACATCAAACGTAAAACTAAGATAACCAGGAATAATGATGGAAAACTCATTCTCTAAGCTAAGCACACTTCAATCTAAAACACACCAGCTAGAAGAAAAAACTAACCTAACTAAAAAATCTCCACACTCGTTTTAAGCATAATAACTCTTCAGGTAAAGACCATTTCTGGGTTTACCTAAGGAGGCCCCGTCAAAGTCTACCAATTCATAGGCCCCTTTTGCTAGCTTTCGCTTGATAACAAAGGGACCATGCCACATAGGCACGAATTTTCCAACACCTAATTTATCATTTGCTTGATCGTACAAAAGGACTAGATGTCCTTTCGAAAAAATTCGAGGGGTCACATTTCGATCATACTGAGCTTTAATATGTTTGGCATGAGATTCAATCGCTAATGCAAAATCGCGGCGATTCTCATCTAGCTGAGCCAAGTATAACAAACGTATTTCCTCTTCGGAAGTAGCTAGAAGTAACTCAATGGCCATTCGCAATGACGGGATTTCGCACTCAATAGGTAACACAACTTCCAAACCATAAACTAGTTGGAAAGGATTGAACTCTGTTGATGTTTTAACTGAGGTTCGATACGCCCACAGCACTGAAAATAGCATGTTATGCCAATTCGACCGATGAATCCCAATGATTCGTTGGATCATGATGACTAGAACTTTGTTGATGGCTTCAACCAGGCCATTAGCTTGTGGATAATTAGGAGTTGAACTGTCGTGACGCAAGCCAAGCTAGCCTGTAAGTTCAGTCATCATAATGTTTCGAAAATGACGCCCATGATCAGTGATAATCACTTGTGGAACACCAAACCTAGAAATTATATGATTGAATACGAAAATCGCAGTTGTTTTGCCGTCTGCTTCAAATGTAGGCATCGCCTCGGCCCACTTAGTAAAATAATCTACCGCAAGGATAATATACGCATGCCCCTTGGCCGAGTGAGGGTTACATGTAATAAAATCGATACTCCATTTGGGAAAAGGACCAACAACAATTATAGGGTGAAGAGGAGCAGGTGGAGCACACATCTTTCGATCAACAATTTGGCAATTATGGCATTTTCGGACTGCAATAATACAATATTTAAACATAGATGGCCAAAAATAGCCAGCGTGCAATATCTTTTGGGCAATGGCATACCTAGACATATGACCGCCACACACTCCAGAGTGACATTCATTGAGGACCTTTTCAGCTTCCTCATGAGTCAAAGAACGTCGAAAAATAGAGTCCGCCCCATGGCGATAAAGAGTATCTCCAATAATTTTGAATTGTTGGGACTGGAATCGTATTTTTCGACGGTTTGATCGTGAAATATCTGGCCGAAAGGTTTGGGTTTGGAGATGAATGATGATATCCCCGTACCACGGAACTAAAGTGCTGATTAGAAATAAGGATTCGTCCGCAATAGGCTCCTCCGCCACAGTTTCCGTGTCAACACGCGGGAAGTCACACATTAATTCCGCAAAAACTAAAGATTTCCTTGACTTAGATTTTTCAAATTCCAAGTCGAACTCCTGCAAGATGACAATCCATTTGGAGTACTTGCCCCCTAGCAATTGCTTGGTCAAAATATAGATCATAGGGTTGCAATCGGAAATAACTGTAGTTTTGCGTAGTAAAATGTAATGACGAAAACGTTAGACAGCTTGAACGGGTGCCAATGCCAATTTCTCCACATGTGAATATTTTAGCTCAGTTGGATTTAACGTGCGACTAAGGTAATACATCACATGTTCTGTACCGAATTCATCTTCCTCAACTAACACCATTCCTATGGTGGAATAGGAAGTGGCGAGATACAAGAAGTAGTCCCGGTTGTAGTTGGGAGGATGCAACAATGGTGCATGGGTTAACGCGTGTTTGAGTGCATCAAAAGATTTATGAGCTATCTCATCCCAAAATAATTGAGTATTCTATTTCAACAACCGGGTAAAACCTCGTGTAATCTCGGCGTAGTTAGGAATGAATCGTCGTAAAAAGTTTGCTTTCCCTTGAAAACTTTGGAGTTGGCAAAGACTCGAAGGAGGAGGCAATTGGATAATGGCTTCGACCTTCGAAGGATCGACGCGAATGTCGGCTTTCGAAACAACAAACCCCAGTAATCGACCTGTTTCAATACAGAACACACACTAGTGGGGATTCAACCTAATCTGATAATGCCTACATCTCATAAAAATTCCTCTTAAATGGATGAGATGGCCAGCTCGATGTAATGAATGAGCAGGCAAGTCATCGAGATAGGGTTGCACAATGTACTTAATATCATGAAAAGAATAATACATGGCCCGTTGAAAAGTTGCGCTGGCGTTCTTAAGCCTAAAGGTAATTTGCAATAAGAAAATGTCCCCCACGGAAAAATGAATGCCGTTTTTGGTTGATCAGTAGGCAGAATATTGATTTGATTGTATCCGAAAAATCCATCCATAAATGAGAAAATTTCACTGCACAATCATCAATGATTTGATTGATATAGGGAGTAGGGTAATTGTCCTTTGGACATGCTCTATCAATGTCCCTATAACCGATACATATTCTTATTGTCCCCTGCTTTTTGTTAACAAGAACAATATTCGATACCCAATCCGTTAACAGGATCGGATAAATGAAACCTGCTTTGGGTATTTTTTCAACTTCTGCTTTAATTGCAGTAGCTTTTCTTGGGTGAATCTGATGCAAACGTTTCCGAACGGGTTTAGCGTCCGGGTAGGTTTTAATTTCATGAACTAGAATTGCTGGGTCAATTCCTGGAATTTCCTCATATGACCAGGCAAACACATCGTGGAATTCTTGAAATAGGGCCTTATATGTTTGAATTTCATCTTCCGTACAAGAGGCAACTATATGAACGTTTTCAACAATTCCAGGCTTAACTGAAATGTCAAGGGGAATAGTTTGAGAAATATTTCCCAAGTTTAACTCAAAATCAGGATGTTTCATTGGATTCTGAGCGTCCTTAACGTATTCAGTCGTAAATATTGATGAAAAATCATTTTTAAAACGATCGCTCTCAGGTAAAAACGAAGATCTGTGATGAAGATCTTCCCATGGTAACTCATCGACGCATAGGATTTCACGAATTTGCTCATCTGATTGAACAAGTTCGGAAAAAATTATTAAATCCGAGTTTGATGTCGAAAGTGACTCCTCATGGACCACGTTCATTAAGTCGATTCGGGTTGATGTTGGGTTGGAAAACGACTGCACGGCTTGATATGCAAGTTCATACGGACTCAAAGGCATAAGAGCACCAAATGAGTTTATCTCAGATTTAGAAGGTATGATCCAAGTATCATCATTAACAATGGTTCCTGATGAAATCACATGAATGGTTGCAGTAGAAGACGATGCGTTGATAGGAGGGAAAGGAAAAGTGCCCAGTAAACCGAAATATTTAACTAACCCTACACCAACATCCTTATAAGGGATCGTCGCTTTACCAACATGCTGAATGCTCTCAGCAGAGGTTGGGTCGGATGAAAAGTATGACAACTGGTCTATAGTTATGATCTTTCCATTATGAGGGAATTTTATAAGCCGAAAGACCGATGAGACAACAGCTCTCATAGCGTAAGACCAACTACGACCCAAGAGAAGGTTGTAATTTAGAGGGGCATCAACCACCTCCATATCTATATTAACAGTTTTACTTTCAACCCCTATAGGTAGATCCTATAAAATGCCGAAAGGATGAAATCCACGGCCATCAAAGGCCTTAAGAATCATCGGGGATTGATTTAGTGAAGGAGAACCAAGCGATCTCCAACACTGTATCGACATAATACACATGGAAGCACCCTCATCAATTACAGTCCTATGAACAGGTCTGTTTTTTACTATCACTGGAATCTGGACAGCCATTTGATGAGGTAAACGTTGTGCACTATTTTCTAGATCGAAGATTATAAGGTTCGGGTCCTGAACGTCAACAACTCCTATAGCCGACAAAAGTAATTTGCGCTGTGCTGGACATGATTGCAGCACTTCCGAAGCCGACATTGCTGAGGGTGAAACAGCTAAATCCTCAACAATGTTGTAGTTCTGATCCGCTCTCACATGTGGATTGAAAGTAGACTTTCGAAATACACCCTTTGTGGGTGGTTTGATTACTAAGTCTGGGTTAGGTTTCTCGATATGTAGTGGATCAGAACCGGGAGCTGAGATTGATGGATTCGAATGAGAAGATTCTGCTTCTTTACCATCAACAGGACTTTTACTGCCATAATCTTATGATTGAGTCACAATCCGTACATGGGACATCATCAATATGGGTTCTTCATTGGCACTGGAGGATGAACCTATCATGTTACTGTCTTGAGCTAGAAAAGGATCCTTTAAGACAGCAGGAGTTTGGGAACCTTTGACAATTTTCGCAACCTCTGCACGATGAGGGCAATCTCTCGTATAATGGTATTCATCGCAGATGAGACACGGATAACGAGGTTTGCGTTTTTCATCAGTGGGTTCCGTTTTTTTGGGTTTCTCTTTAAAAAATTTATCTGTTTTATTCTTCTTCTTCCCTTTCTTCTTACCACCGTTGTAGATGACTCTACAACGTGAATATCGGTGGAAAGTTCCGCGGAAGACTCTCCTGTCGGGGAACCTGGCAAGGTTATGATAGGAGAAGAATTCTTGGAAGACTTCTTCTTACTTTTGGTATTTACCGTAGCAATCATACCATCAGCGGCATGAAACCCTGAAGGAGAAGCAACAATTTGATTATGTTTGGGTAGGTCTGGGATCTTCTCGTGTAATGTACCTCACTGAGTATAAACTAAGTCAAGGTATTGTTCTTGAGCAATGACTTGCTCTTCAGTAACTACTCCGGCTTTAGCTACATCCTCAGTGATCTTGGGCAGTAAAGATTTTACAAACCATTCAGCTAAGATCTGATCCGGGATATAAACTTTCACTAAACACCGTCGACGTCTCCATTCATGGATATGATCTGAAATGTAAGTGGACGTTGATTGCTTTAACGAAGTTAATAGTTCTGTGCCATTGTCATATCTGACTGGCAACTGAAAATGAGTTAAAAACAAGGTAGCTAACTGACTAAAGTTATAAAAGTGGCTCGCGGTAACTCGATGTACCATTTGGCCGCAAGACCAATTAGAGTGCGTTGGAAAAGACGTAAATGAATGGAATCATCTAAAATGGAATTAGATGCACACCAAAGGTGATAAGTCATCACATGGTTTGATGGGTCCTCTCCTGGCGTACCTTCGAATTTAGGAATATCACTGGGCAACTTATGTGGCATTGGCGGCCAATACTGAAGATAGTTAATTGGATCATTCGTAAGACGCGTGAAGTCAGGTAAGTCCAAAGTTGTGATAAACGGTAACTGATGATTAGGTTCCCTAAAACTCGGGGTCTGCAGACCAGCCCCAGGAGGAGGATATACAGGATAATTAGGAATGGGAATCGCATTTGGGATATTTTGACCTCCTGGAAAACCAGGATTAACCGGACCATACTGGGGTTGTTGAGGTTGTTGATATGTATACCCAGGGTACAGTTGATACTGATAGGTTGGTTGCTATGCAACAGGACTGTATTGGTATTGTCCTTGGTGCGGAGGTTGATTAAATTGAGGTTGAGAAGTGACAACCGTACTTCCTACAGGCATCTGAACCGAAGTCTAGACCGTGGGTCCAGACTGAGGTAAAGATGTTTGAGGAGTAGATACAGGGGAAGTAGAAACTGGAACTAACGATACTCCAGAGGAAGGTGGGGTGGATGGAGAAGATCTTGCATTAGTTGCAACAGACGTTTGAGGCGGAGTACGAGGTGTACTAGGCCCAGACTGAGAAACTATAAAAGGTGCAGAAGTTTGAACAGTAGACTGGACAGGTTGCTGAGATGGACCAGAAACCAAGGGTTGTCCAGGTTGAGATGACGACTGCACATTCGGTTGCAAGACCTGTGGGGATTGAGATGGATCCCACACTAAATTCGTTCTGGTGTATGGACCCATAACAGGTTGAGGATATTGAGGACCATAACCGGGTTGAGGGTAGGGTTGATAATATGATTGGCCAGAAGATGGTTGGTAACCTTGAGATGGGTACTGACGTTGGGGTTGATAACCTTGAGGCATGTACTGACACTGGGGTTGACCTTGAGGTACATATTGATATTGAGGTTGATTTTGAGGTGCATATTGATACTGAGGTTGACCTTGGG